>APFE030021150.1:47510-333476 GCA_000404065.3 Pinus taeda
ATTTCCAAGTAGCTGTTAAAGACTAAATTCGATTTTAATTCACAATTTAATTCAAGGACAAATTAAATTGGAATATTCTTGTTGCCATATTTCAACACAGTGGACTACTCTGTTGAGTGAATCTTATTATTTGTGTCCTTCTTATGTTTCGAGGACGAAACATGTTTAAGGGGGGTAGAATGTAGTATACCTAGGGGGGATAATATGGGGTACAGAGGGATGCACCCAAGGAAATAATGTAATAGTGGAATGGGCCATAGTTATAAGATAAGCCCGTGGTATTAGATATATGGTATTGAGGGAACCATGGTAATGACCCATGGTATTGTATGTATGAGGCCTATATAGAGGCTAGAGACTCCCCATTGAGAGACGTCAAGGAATATTGTACGAACAAGCATATGGCTTGTGGAGTGTTCTTCTTCCTTAAGGAGTATTTGTATGGTGTTGCCCTACCTTAAGGGTTTGATATCAATAAAGAAGTATTTCTATCTATATTCAAATCTTGTTATTTCTGGTGATTATTTATAGTTATTGGGTATATTGGTATCATTTCATATATTTTTGGGTGAGATCTATAACACCATCTAGATGGGAGCATGAAATTGAAATGTACAATGTCGAGCTAGATTTTCCCACTACCATCATAATCTCTTGGTACATGGATGTGCACCAGTATATTGAGCATAGCACATTTCCCTCTCACTTATCCACATATCAAAAGAGGGCACTTAGACTAAAAGCATTATCTTATCATTTCGTGCATGAGGTTCTTTTTAGAAAGCACCATAACAAAGTTTTTCGCATATGCTTGGAAGTGCATAATTCAAGGAGAGTCTTGCATGATCTCCATGATGAACTTGCTGGGGGACACTTTGTGAGTGGAAAACCTACAAACAAGGCTATTTAGGCCAACTTGTATTGGCCCACATTGTTTAAATATGATCACACCTATGTCTGCAAGTGTTTGGTCTGTCAGAAGTGTGTCTGCCGAAGTAAGAAGTCAGTCACCCCGGTCTAGCCTATTGTAGTGGAATAAAATTTTCAACAATGGGGCTTATATGTGATTGGTGAAATATTTCCACACTCGTTAAAGAAGCACTACCACATTCTCACTGTCACAGACTACTTCACGTGGTGGACAGAAGAAGTTTTGCTCAAACAAGTGAATGATCAAGAATTCATTAATTTCCTTAAGTAAAACATCATTTTCAAGTTTGACATTCCAACTTCACTTTTTTTTGACTATGCAACATATTTCTCATAATTAAAATTATATGATTTTGCATTGAAAAATCGAATTGTAAAGTAACATTGTGCTAATTATTATCCACAGGGAAATGGTCTTGTTGAGTCTACAAATAAGAACCTCATTTGCATCATCAAGAAGACCATCTTCTCTTCACAAAGGAACTGACACTCTTCTTTGGTGAATTCCTTATGGGATAACTGAGTCATGCCAAAACCATCTCTGAGTACATCTCCTTACTTCTTGTTGTATGGAAAAGAATCCATCCTACCACCAAACATCTATTTGCATTCCCTTTAGCTTTCACAAGAATCCCAAGGCAGTCAATTCTTATTGGTTCAACATAAGATAGACACCCTTTGCAAGCTCTAGGAAGAAAGACAAAAGGAAAAAGAAAAATTTCTCTTCACCAGAGTTGTATCAAGAGGTGGTTCGACAACAAGTCTATAGAGAAGAATGAATTCAATGTGGGTGAATTGGTCTTGTAGTGGGACAAAGCCCATGAGGAAAAAGGAAAAAACACTAAGTTCCAATCCTTGTGGATCAAACCATTAACCATACAAGAAAAACTTGGCCAACACACATATCATATATAATCACTATAGGGGAAGATTGACTCTCTTCATGTCAATGGCCAAGACTTCACCATTATTTTCAATGATTATCTAGGGTTGTGCCCTGCACTATGTACATAGTCTTTTTTGTTTGATTTTTGTTCGGTGTTGTATTTGTTTTTGTTTGTGTAAATAAGTGTCATTTATGAATGTGTGTCATGGTTTCTTTTTTTGTGGATGAATTGAAAAGTGTCTTGTGACACCACAACATTTGGCTAACCTTTCCTCCTCCTTCTTTGTGTTAGTTATATATTTTGGTCAATGAAGTTCCAACGAAAAATATTATCCATCAATAAGGAGAGTTTTGATCAAAACACGATACTTGTGTCTATCCTTGAAACCTTATTCCACACTCGGTTCCTTATGTTTCAATGTTTTCACACTTATCCAATAAATAGATGAGGAAAAGGGGACAAACATAAACAAGCAAGTCTGAATCATAGGTCTTCATATGCTTCTCTGAAGGGAAAAAACTCTTCTTCTCTCAGTAAGTCCGTATCTGTCTTCCTCCATAAAATGAATAAGTGCTTATGCACAGTCCTATTAAAATAAATAAATAAAGGTGAAAGAAGAGAAAGGATTCCAACATAGAGAGGTGAAGCAACAATCTTTTTTAGAGTACTAACTATTCTCACTAGTAGTGGATCAATGTTTGTATTCCTGTAATGACTCTTCTAGGGTACTTTTCAGGCCTGTTGGTAGTAGAGTAACACTGGAGATGGAAACTATACTCTGAAAATCTAAAGCTTGTGAACTAAACTACCCTTTCCAACTCGAAACATTATGATATTGTTGAATATTATATGTGCTTTTAACCAAGAAGGCACTAAGGGGGCCATGCTTATTCACATGGGAGGTGGGGAATCCAAAGTAATCTGCATGATGAATCAATAATCTCTGAAGGATTATGACCCTGCACGAAAGAGTTAACTAAAATAGAGAAGTTCAAATTCTACCAGTGTCTCACCAAGTCTTGTCGTTGCTACAAGACCCTCCAAAAATTTTTCCTACGCTCAATTTCAGAGCCTTCCTTGATCTTATATATTATTTTCACAAACATTGAAACCCATTCCATGTGTTTTGGTCCCTTTTGCAAGAAAAGAAAAATGTTGTCTTTTAGCATGTTAGTTGTCACACAATGTGTATAAGATGTTTTGGTGGTTTCAATGGGTTATATTAGTATATATGATTTTAATAGCTACATAAATATTTTTCACAATAATTTCCAAAGTTTTAAGCATTGTAGTAGAAGTGTCATCATAGTCATCAAAAAAGTGTATATTTGGTGCCACACTTGTCGTAATTCATCACAAATTTGTTGCACTAGGGTAAATGCATTGTTCATGTGTCCTAGATGATATATGTTGTTGTTTCATCAAGTATTCTAAGTGTGTGATCACAATCAAGTCTTATCATTGATCACATCAACTCATTGATCTCATACTTAGCCAAATTTCATAAATTTTCAAGCAACTTAGCCTCATCTGGCCCTCCTTAACTACACATTGTGTAGTTCCAACCATTAAGCTGTGACATTTCCCCTTAACACTGCAGAATGCATAATTCCTTCCTCCCATGACTATGCATTACATAGTTCCAGTTCTTAAGCCCGAACCTTGGCCTCCAAATTTATGCAATTCATCCCTCTAGCATCACCCCAACTGTGCATTGTGAAGTATCATAACTCAATCTCGACCCCTTAGCTCTTGAGCTCTACAACTGCGTAATCACCAGGTCTGCTCTAACTTCCATAACTATGCAATAGGTTGATCCAGTTCCCATCCCCTTATCCTATCACACTGAGCTCCCAAACTATGGAGTTTTATCCCTCGGTCTAGCCTAAAATATGCATTATGTAGTTTCAAGGCTCAAGCTTCACCCATAACTAATTGAGGTACAAAATTACATAGTCACTAAGCCTCTCACTCAGCCTACCACCTAGTCCCTGCTCAGTCAGTGGATTAACATGCAACATCTTAGACTAGGGGTTTATCGGACTGATGTTGTCTTGTCAAGATGAATTGCAGATGTAGGTTCTCTATCATACCATGATAGGATGATGAAGAAGGAGATGGAGAAGGGGAACATGTGAGAAGACATATTTGTAGCTTATTATGCAAGTTGATCAATCAAGACAAAGCAAGGGGATACCAGTTTGTGACCACAGCTTGAGACTTGATATCATTGAAGATTCCTTACCTCTAAGACATATGGAGGTGGATACAAGAGCATACATAAGAAGACACATATCCAAGAATAGGAATCATCGCTTGACATTGGTGTCTCATCATGTAGTCCATGTTACCAGTGTCATATCATGTCATGTCATGAGTCACTATATGCCACATTATTATTTCGGATTATGTAATTTTTTATTCAAAAATGTATTATAAAGTGGAATTCTAAAGGACATGTACAAAATATCAAGAGTAATGAAAAGTCAAAAAGTTATGGAATTCAAATGATCATGACGATAGCCAAATATTTACAAGAAAGGCGAAGAATCACGTCTTCATTCATTATATATACATCCTCATTACATGAGCAAAGGAATTTTCACCTTGGCTCCTCCTGCAAGGCATTAGAGAGATAATATAGTTGTTTTGAGGAGGCTCATGGAGTGGCTCCAACACTATATTATTGGAGCTAGTGGTGTTAGTTGTATACATGTGTCTTAGTACGTTTACTTAATATCATAAGCCTCATGGCCAACACATTCTTCATGCATGGATTATGAATATTTGTAAGACTATTTTGTGAATTTTTGTAATTCATGTTTTCTTTCATATGTGCTAAAGTAGTTGAACTAGTTTGTTTATTTCAATATTATCATATTGAGAATGTGTTGTAATGGTTCTTATGACTATCACATCTTTGTGGACTATTCCCCCGTATTTTAGACAGATTTTCGTGTTGTGTTGGTTGCAATGGCTATTGCATCTTTGTGGACTATTTCACTAGATGTTATACAAATATTTCTTGTTTGTGTTTGTCACTAATAGGTTCGTATTATTACCTCTCTCTTAGTGGCTTAGTTTTCTTCCTCTCTCTTAGTGGCTCACTTTTATTCCTCTGCATAGTAGAAGAACCTCGACACACATACAACCAAACAATCACCAAGCACACTCAATTTCGTTTTGAGGACACATTTGCACTCCTCTCTCTTACTGATAGTTAGAGCCAAGGAAAATCTTTAAGAAACTGAAAATCGGGCCATATTCTAGATATGGATCCTATACCAAATGGTGTGAGGTCTAATTGGGACCTCATATCGAGGAGACCCTTTGAATGTTGGTGGGTCTAACACTGTCAACAAATTCCTTGATTCCTTCTAGAGAGTTGTTCTTACACTTGATGAAAACCTCTTGGAATCCATGGCCTTCTGTAGGTCATGATAAAAGAACAAAGAAGAGTTACTTGTCTTGTGTCAAGCTCGTTAACAAATCAAACAAGATTTTGTGAAGAGATTTCCTTTTCTTATGTCAATCTCGTTAAAAAATGAAACAAGGTTATGAGCAAAGTTCCTTTTCTTATGTTAAGCTTCTTAAAAAATAAAACAAGGTCTCAGAAAAAGGTCCTTGTATTTTGTCAAGCTCATTAAAAAGTGAAACAAGGTCTTGGAGAAAAGTTACTTTTCTTGTGTTAAGCTCATTAAAAAATGAAACAAGGTGTCATGAGAATAGTTGTTTTCCAATGTCTAGATTGCTAAAAAATGAAACATATATCCCTGCAATTCGAGTCTTTGATTGGATCTCATAAATTTCAAGTCGATTCTTTCACTTGATCTCATAAATGAACGTTCATTCCATCCACCTCTTAGTAACCAGTAGTCTACTTAGGTGAACTAAATAAAGCTTGGGGGGAATGTGCCTAGAATTGAGTCATTATGTTGGGGGGATGAAAACTTATTTCAACCATAGTTTTCCTCTGTTTCAAGATTGTGTAAAAATGAAACCAGTTTCAAGCATAGTTTTCCATGTTTCAAGATTGTGTAAAACTGAAACCAGTTTCAAGAATAGTTTTCCATGTTTCAAGCTTGTGTAAAAAATGAAACCATTCTCATTATGTTCTTGTGATTTCCATTTCCATCGGCATGTTTATGCCATATGATCCTTTTTTTTTTCTCTTTCCATCGTCACCATCTACTTAGTCGATCATGCACTTTCATTCAATTTGTTTTACCCTTTTGTGAGAAACCGCTACAATGAGTGGTCTTATTAACCAACTTCTTGACCTTTTCATGTTTTGAGCAACACCATCATGACTATAACCAATTTCTACCCTTTATACCACTCGTTCCTCCAAGAAGAGTCCCTTTTCAGCTCTTTTTAGACTCCCAAAATATGAAAATATTTTTAAGCACTTGTCTTTTCGAACTCATTAAAGTAAATGAAAGTATGTCTAATCAGTAAAAGTTTAACCCTTTTCCACAATAGGATAGACAATTTACAAAAAATAAATACCTTATTTGAACATGGCTAAGAGATTCTCATAAGTATTTTTTTTCCCTTTTTGGACTCAAGCGACTATTTACAAAAAGGAACCTTTCAATTTATTTTTAGCTTCTCTCTCAAACTCTCTAAACATGAAAAAGGATGCGATTTAGACCCTTTTTGGACCCATAAAAACATCAAACAATGATGGACTCATAAAATATAACGGGACTGAACCACTCCCTAGGGTTTATTAAAGTTTCTAAGAGGAATTCATCTGAAGGATGAACTTACACATGAAGCATATTTTAACCTTGTTAAACTCGTTAAAAAATAAAGAGGTACTATCTAGAAATGGTTAGGGAAATTGAGAAACTGGGATACTCTACCTATTAATGGTAGAGATTCACTCTTGAACATGACACTCTTCTCCTCCATCTTCATGGATGTTGAGTTGGGAAATCTACTTATATTCTCATTCATCACACCATTTCAAACCCTTCGTTTTTGGTTTTGGTACAAAGCTTCCAATTAGTGTCGTTGATATGTTCAAGATAAGTCCTTAATTTTATCTCTAGTACGATACTCTTAAAGCCTACATTCATGTCTTTCCCTCCTAAACCAGTTCTACATCAACATCATTCTGTCTCAAATCTTTATACCTATTTTGTGTCATTAATGGGGGATACATCAAGGTCCTCCTCCGATGGGTCATCTATTATTGACATTGGCTCATTTTTTTGGAAATTTGACTTATAAACTCTTCATCAGTACCTTAGAGATTGCATACATCAATGGCAGGTGTCCTCACTCTGAGTGACAAGTTTTCATCATCGACCTTTGACTCATAGATTCTTTGTGGTATTTGACTTCAATCATTCATTCACACCATAAGGATTGTATTGTTATACCTTTACAGCCATTAAAATCATCGACGATTTCTCTTGCATCTATTAATGACTTACATCATTGGTCATTAATCAAATGGTGTCTACCATGTTCAACTTAATATCTTTTATTCACATCATTAGACTCGTACAATGGACAATCTAGTGAATGAGATAGAAGGCCCTAGATCTAGTTCCATCCATCTTGGTTGTGCTTTCAGGATTAATGCAATATTATAGAGCATGATGGTTATGATTACATAGTCATCTAATCATGGATCCACACATTTTCATCAGTGGACACAATATTTTTTTTATCATTGTACATGTAATGTTAGCTTATGTGTTGAGTATGGGTATGCCTCCCACAACAAATATATCATGATGAAAATATATTGTAACAGATGATTATCTTGACCATCTGTTCTTGATCCAGACTTGTCATAAGCTAAATAACATTAGTAATCAACCATTGTTTTTTAATTTTTGCTTTAGCGGGGCATCTGTTTTAGGCCATTTTGTCACATCTATTCAATGGGCCTGCAAAATGGATCGATCAACATCCATGAACACCTTGTCATTATCCCTACACAAAGCCCTAAGAATAACTCTAATAAATCCATAATTTTATGAGTATGACTACTTCAAAACAATCTTTTTAAGGTCCAATGCACCCTATCCCTTTAGGGACATGTGTTCGCGTCACTCCATTCTACACCTATACTGATCAGTAGTAGGTTGTCCCTTGTTGGGGGTGTGTTGATTCTATAAATTCAGGAAAAATAAAAAGAATCATGAAGCTTCTTCTTTGAGAAACTTCTAGGAGTTGTTTCAAATATTTACCTTGGATAATAAATTCGAATCCTATTTAATCCTACCTCAGATATTTCACCTCTTATACCTGCAGCTCATCCTCCCATCAAGATTGGATTTCAATCCTAGATTGGTAAATGGATAAGAATGCCTAAACCACCACCCTATCCTATAAATATACAGGAATGTACAACATCATGTTTGGATTTTGGATACATGTCATGCCCTCATGTTGCTACCTTGACTCCAAGAGAGTCGTCATATTTATGCATTAGTGTGACATTGAGGTGTGCTTTGTGGAAAGGAAGGACAAGTCAAATTTGGGAGATATCTACAAGATTATCTACTATTCTTTGTTATAAACTCTCTCCTATTCATATTAATACAACTAGTATATTTTTTTCATATATATGTCATAAAATATTCACATTCATATGTTTCAATGCTTTTTTGATCCATTGAATAGAGAAATTGGATAATTCTACATAGATGTCATAGATATTTGGCTTGTTATGATTATATGTGCATGTTCTAATTATAGCAACCAGAGCTACGATTGTATCTTATAAGCTGAGAGGAGAGTAAATACTGCAACAAATTCCAAGTAAGCCTCTTTAGATTCTTCAATTTCTCTAAGGGAAACTTTATATTATTTGTTTTTTTTGTTCTAGACGAATCCACTAGGTCTAGGGAAGATACTTCTATCTACATTTGTAAATTCTGCATAACAAGATCAATTCTTGCACTAGCTGTGCAAATGTGGTGGAAGATCCACCAGATGGATGTAAAAACAACATTTCTCAATGGTATTATTTAGGAGGAGGTATACATCAAGAAACCAAAATGTTTTGAGACATTTTATCGGGAGTCTCATGTGTGAAGACTCATGTGAGTGTTGTATGGTCTCAAAGAGGCACCCCATGCTTTGCACACCAATATTGATAGTGATCCCACTTGTTTGAGCTTCACCAAGGTTGAAGCAGATGTGAACCTATATCATATCTTGGTAGAAGGTAAATTACTTATCATTGTTTTATATGTTGATGATTTAATATTGATGGGTGATGAGCAGTTGATCAAATCTTGTAAGGAGGATCTTGCAAGGGAATTTGAAATGAAAGACATGGGTCTTATGCACTACTTCCTCAAGTCATAAGTATGGTAAGGTGATATGGAATTGGTTGTGTCTCAAGACAAGTGCGCCACCGAGATACTATATAGGTTTCGCGTGGAGAGTTATAATCTCATGGAGACATCTCTAGTGACCAACTAGAGGTAGGCCACTACCACTTCAAGTGAAGAAGTGGATGCGACCATTTACTGGTAGTTAGTGGGTTCACTGATGTATCTTGTGAAAACATGACCATATATGCGTTGTGGAGTTAACTAACTCAGTCAAGCTATGGTTATTTTGACTAAATTATATTGGAAGGAAACTAAGCATGTTTACAGTACCTCAAAGGCACTACCCAGTATAAATTATAGTATAGACAAATAGAGGGAGTGAATATGTGTGGCTTCATAAATTCAAATTGGGCATGGAGTCCATCTGAACAAAAGAGTACATGAGGTGGAATTTTCAATGTTGGGTTCACAGCAGTTTCCTGGTATAATGAGAAGTAGAGATCTGTGGCACTCAACTCAATAGAAGAAGAATAGATCATTTCAATTCAAGAAACATGTGAGGTGATCTATATGAGGAAGATACTTGTGGGATGGTTTGGTTAGATGATGGATCCAATTATTATCTATTGTGATAATCAGAGTTTCATTAATCTCTTTGATAATATGGTATTTCACAATTGATCCAAGCATATATATATTTATGGGATTGTGTAGAGAGGCATATACTGTTGCTAAAATACATTCTGATAGAGGAAGAGGTTGTTGACATCCTAACAATGGCCTTGTCAAGAGAAGAATTTGAATTCTAGAGATGCAGGTTAGGAGTGTTTGATATTCCCTTTCTTACAGAGGGGGATTGTTGATAAGTGCAATAACAACGTCTCAATTTGACGTTTCCTTAGTCAAATGAGAAAATTTGAATTTTCACATCATCAGACAACTTGGATATAGTTAACTTGTGTGACATAGCTCTTGTCACTCAGTTAGCTCAATAAATTCAAGTTAGAGGGATTGAATTTCAGTTAAGCATGTGTGATTGCTAAATTTTAGTAATTTAATTTAGCTATATATAGTTGTGTTTAGTTAAACTAGTTCTAACAATTGGAGGAACTAGTGGAAGGTCAATTGTCCTAAAATAACTAGTTCATGTAGAGAATTTGAGCTCCTGCGTTGTGGTGGATATTCCAAGGCAGTGGTAGAGATTCCAAGGTAGTCCCTACGTCTATGAGATCCCTTGCACCTATGGAAAGTCTTACATAGGGAAAACTGGGAGATCCTTCAAAGCTCAGCTCAAAGAACATATGGCTTATACTTACCATAATCATATCAGCCATATGTATTGAGCTGTGTTGGAGATTCCAAGGCAGTCTCGGGGCCTATGAAATCCCTTACACTTGTGGAAAGTCTTACATAGGGAAAACTGATAGATCCTTCAAAGCTTGGCTCAAATAACATATGGTTGATACTTACCACAACCATATCGATAAGTGAGGAATTACTGAACACTCCCATCATGCCAAACATCTCATTAGTTTTGATAAAACCAAAATCCTAGCCTTGGCCCCCTTCCACTCCCCTCTCATTAGAGAAGCCCTAGAGATTAAAAAGCATCCTAACAACTCAAATCTAGAAGACGGGTACCAATTAATCCACTCATGGAAACCCACCATCCATTTCTTATCTCAGAATCCAATCCTTATAAATTTCATCCCTCTTAACCCTCACCCTTCACTAACCCTCTTCTTCTTTTCTTTTCCCTCCTTTTAAAATATATTATTCTAATTCTTTATCTTTGTCATCTTTCTTGATTAATTTTATTTCAATCTAAATAATCCTTGTGTAATATTAAATCATAAATAAGTTCAATTATCTCTTTAATTCCCATTTATTCTATTTTTATCCATTTCTAAAAAAAATTATAATGAATTCCCTTTAAGAGATATAATAATAATCCATTTTTTTTATTTAATAATAATTTTATTCAATGATGGTTAGTATTTATATGAGTTTTACATGTTTTATTCTTCTTATTATTATTATTATTTATTAACCATCTAAATTGAATTAAAATATTCAAAATATCTAATATTTCAATAATCTTATCCATTTATTTTATTTAATAATAATAATATCTTCAATGTTAGTTAATATTTATATTAACTTACATATATATTTGTCTTTTATGTAAACTCCTTACTTAAATTTAAACCTTTATAATTATTCTTCAAATCTCACCATTGATCTATTTTTGACCTAAATCATTATCATCTCATTTATTATTATTATAATTTCTTAACAAATTAATGTTAATTTAATTAAAATTTTGAGTACCATAATGTGAGTAATTTATATTATTTGATTCCTTCAATACAAGTTCAATTTCCAATAATTCTTTCATTTCTTTGAAATCATAAGTCTTATCACTTGCCCCCCCCCTCTAATGACTATATTCTAACTCTAACAGCTATAGATCTAACTTCATCATCTATTTAACGAAGTCTAGCACTCTTCACTTCATGAGAAAAAAATAATGTCCCTGAAGATGGGTGAAGTGTTCACCCAAAACATTGGACACATCAATGACAACACACAGTTTACGAGTAGTATTCAACCTCATCAAGTTGTAAACGAGTTTGAGTCTACAATTGTTGTATGCAGTCAAATGATCAAACATTTGGAATTTTGAAATCAATTGGAGGAAAATTACTAAAAAATAGGGGTTAATTCTCTCGTATTTGTGCAAGGAAATAGGGGCTCAAGAAGAATCATAAATTGACTAAGTCGAGGTCATAACTTGTGAGCGAGCACAGAGATAGCCTATTCACTTGTAGGTGGTGCTCAGTGTGGGAAATAAATTGTAATACATCTCTATTCATCTAATTAATGCAAAAAGGCTTGAGGGGGTTTTCTGAATTTGTCTTCCATAGAAAAATGTCATGCATCTATATTATTTCTTATTGCATGGTTGCGAATGTTTCTCTAAATTGTGAATTGAATTCTGTAGAGTAGTAAAGTAGAATTATGTCTCTTGATTTAGATTTAAATTTATTGAGGAGCTGCAATTATATCACGATATTTCTACAAATATCGTCTCAATTTGAAAATCAATTATGGTCAACCATGGTATAATGTCACATTGTCATGATGATTGTCTCAATATGAAAATCAACCAAGGTCAACCATAGTCAACCATTCTCAATCATGGTCAACCACAGTCCATTGTCACAATGTTACATTACATTTTTATTTATTCATGTCGTATTGTTACATTACAAAAATTGGATTTAATACAAGGGTTATAATACTATGGCCTTTTAATATTCACTTTGTAATATTAAAATCTAATATTGAGTTTGTAATTTGTAGTAATAGGGTTTATAGAGTTTATCACTCCCTTAGGTTTATAATATTAATCCCTTGGGTTTAAAATTATTCCCTCGCCTTACAATCCACTAGATTTATAATATTAATCCCTTAGGTTTATTAATTCCTTGGATTTATATTATTAATCTCTTAGATTTATAATATATTTTTTTTGTAAGATTCGCACGACTACATCTTCATTATGTGCAATATATCACCCCACTCGGGGCGGGGAATTGAACAAGTAACTTCACACCATGGAGTGTATTAATAGAGCACTGAATCACCATTTATCCAAGACCACGTGGACATTGGTTTTATAATATTAATCATGATGTTTATAATACTATTATTAGAGTTTAACATTAGTCGTGGGGTCTAATTTTATTCCCTTGGGTTTATAATTTCTTTTTTTTTTTAATATTAATAAAATGGATTTATTTATCCCTTGGGTTTATAATATTGATCATAGTGCTTCTAATATTAATCATAGAATTTAATATTAATCCATTTCGTTTATAATATCCCTTGGATTTATAAAATTAATCTCAATTTATTAATCATAGGGTTTATGTTCATAAGATTTAATATTAATCATAGGGTTTAATATTATTAGCTTATGTTAATAATGTTCATCCTAATTTTTATAACATTAGTCTTATGCCTTAATGTTCATTTTATGGTTTATAATATTTATCTTAGGGTTTATATCCCTTGGATTTATAGTATTAATTACTTGTCTCTAATATTATTCCTGTGGGTTTATAATCCCTTTGATTTATTAGTTTGTTGTCTTTATGATATCGATTTTATTATTTTAAAGGTTCATATTCCTAGGGTATAATATTATTCATAAGGTTTATAATACTAATGCTAAGGTTTAATTTAAATCACTTGGGTCTATAATGTATTGAGTTTATAATACAAATTTATTGGGTTTGTTAATCTCTTGGGTTTAGAATATTAATATGTTGAGTTTTCAATATTAATCCCTCACATTTTTAATATTAATCCCTTGGGTATATAATTTGTAATATTAACCTATTGGATTTATAATTGGTAATATTAAGGTTTATAACATTAATCCATTAGCTTTACTAATCCCTTGGGTTTATAATATTAATCCCTTGGTTTTATTAATCCCTTTGGTTTATAATACTATTAATTAGCTAGGTTCATTGATCTATTGGGTTTATGATATTAATCCCTTGTATTTTTAATCCCTAGGGTTTATAATATTAGTGAATTGGGTTTGTAATATTAATAATTAGTTAGTTCATTAATCTCCTAGTATTTTTAATGCCTACCATTTATAATATTAATTCGTTGGGTTTATTGATTGTTTGTGATAAGTGTCACCAATGTTTATTGAAACCCTCCTCATTAGAAGACATTGATTTTGGGGTTAAACACCTTGCAAATGGGAAATCTAAGGACATTGAAGGTTACGAGGTGGAAATCTTAAAAATTAGAGGTCGTGTCCTCATCCCCCACATCCACAAGCTTTTCAATCAAGCGGTCAAGAAAGGGTTCTCTAAACGTTGGACTAGAGCCTCATTATCCTTATTTTTAAAAGTGGGGATACAAATAACCCCTCTAATTATGAGACAATTATGATCAGCCCTCTCTTAGCCAAGTTATATGGTATTATTTTGGAAAAGAAGTTGAGCATATGGCTTGAAAGTGAAGGTAAGCGGGCTAAAGGCCAAGTGAGTTTTAGAAGGAAACACTAAACATCAAACCGCGTTGTTATGCTTAGGATCATTGTTGAGGAATGTCGCAATAATAAATCCAATCTATTTTGTTGCTTTGTGGACTTTAGAAAGGCTTTCGATATGGTTCCTAGAAACAACCTATGGAATAGATTAGAAGCGCTAAAGCTTCCTTTTGAGTTGAGAGCTGTCACTATAAGGTTATATGAGAATGTAATTGCCAAGTTAAAGAGCAATGAGGGGTGTTCGAAAGATATTAAGTGTAATATCGAAGTTAAAAAAGGTTGCCCCCTCTCCCCTACCCTATTTGGCATTTACATCGACAAGCTAGAAGGTTGTTTAGAGGAAGTAGGTTGTGCTAGCACAATGTTAGGTGGGATAGCCATTATCCTTCTTCTCTATGCTGATAATATTGTTCTTCTCGCAACTTACCCATATGATCTTGATAAGCAACATAGACTTCTTAAGGATTTTTGCTCTACCATGGGTATAACTATTAACACTAACAAAAAAAAAGTTATGATTATCAAATCCAAGAAGGACACTTACGCTAATTTTATGTATGAACTTAGTAACTTGGAGGAAGTGTCTTCTTACAAGTATCCAGGAATTAATATTCATCACAAGCTCAACTCGAACTATAGCATTGAGAAAAGGATTAATGGGGGGTGGAAAGCTTATTTTGGTCTTGAAAATAATTATAAAACGACAAAGTAATGTGGGATGGAAAGAATTTCCTCTTTGAAACTTTAGTCACTCCTCTTATCTTATATGGATGTGAGGTTTGGGTTGCAGCATCTTTAGAGAATCCTCGATAAAGATTGAGCAAATTGAGAAGCATTTTATAACGTATAACCTCAAAATTAAAAGAAATACACCCTATCTTATTCTCCTTATAGATGCAGGTCTTTCCCCTATCAAGAGCCTAGCTATGACTAGGCTTGTGTTGTACAAGAACAAACTCAATAACATATGAGACCATAGACTTCCTAAGCTAGCCTTAAATTCCAGTGAAAACCACCTAAGGCTCAAACAAGGTTGGTATAAGAAAATTAAGATATTATAAGGAGGTCATCAACCACACCCTAGAAGATCAAAAGTATCTCTTGGTTTTAACTAGCTCAAAGAAGAAAATTAATATAGCCAAGATTAGAACGAACTCTCATGAGCTCCATGGTGAAATAGGTAGTTGGGAAGTTCCTAAAACATCATGGATGGAAAGGATCTATCATCTCTGTGAGAATATGAACATCGATGATGAAAATCACTTCTTCTTAGAGTGCCCCTCATACAACACATTAGATCTCAGTTTCATAATCTTTGTTGGCCTTTTAAAGTGTCAAAATTGTGAGGCTTATCTCCAAGATTTTTGAGCATAGGAATAAAATCTTAAATCAAACTAAATAATTATTTTTCTTTTGGTCAGATAGACCAAAGTTTGGCCTCATTGGATGCTAACCATCATCATAATATTAATAATTCTTTGGCTTTATAATATTAATAATTCATTAAGTTTATTAATTCCTTGTAATTTTAATTCTTAGGTTTTTTATATTAATACCTTGGGTTTCTAATCTATTTGGGTTTTAATATAAATAATCCCTTGGTTTATCAATATTTTGGATTTATAATATTCACCCCTTAGGTTTATAGTATCAATGCATTTGGTTTATAGTATTTATCCCCTTTATAAAAAAAATATAATTATTATTAGAAAATTAATAATTAAATATTTATTATATTAATATGACTTTTTTATATATGAATGATTTATTAACCATTAACCATTATTAATATTATAATTTCTAATTTTTAATATAAATATTTATATTTTTTAATTTTTAAATATTTATATTATTAACAACATTAATAAATAAATAATAATGATGAGGATGATTCATGTCCACAAATACCAATGAGTCTATGACATATTTAAAAAAATGATATTACATTTTACAATGTAAGAAAATTTATCATTATTGCAACAACTATTTCTTCCCAATATGAGACAATAAAAGGTGATTGTTATTCAACTAAAACTTCCTTAAAGGGCAAGCTTTCATTAGTGCTAGATGCCTCACTATCTAAATTAACCTATTTCCATAAATTCTAAGAAAACTAACTCTTAGCCAACAAAAATAATTATAAGACATAATCCAAAGATTAATATTATATAATTTATAAATAATAATAAATGATTAATGTTAATATTAATTAATAAATAGTAATACATATAAGTGATATATTACAAATTTTCAAATAAATGTATTATAACTTATAAAAAATATTAACATTTTAATTTTTTTTTTTTATATAATCAATTTATTTAAAACAATGACTGAAAAATGGCTTACATTGATAATAATTGCTTTAATTACATAAGCTCTACCCCATTGAAAATAATTGCTTCAAATATATAGCCTCTACGCCCCTACGTGAGCCTGGTAATATGTTATTAGAATCACATAATCAAAGTCATACATCATACATATGTAACACATAAAAGCCTATGTTCCCAGGGACTGCCCACCACGCGTCATTAGTTACCGGAAAGTAAATTTACGAGATAAAAAAGGTAAAAGCAGATTTGTAGTTCGTATTTCAGCTTGGTTTTATTATTTTATATTTATTAATTTAGGTTTCACGTTTTATATTATTTAAATTAATAATATTTAATAAATATTATTAATATTATTATGATAATAAGATTTTAATTAAATAATATTAATATTAATAAATGGATTTGTCTTTAGAGTAATTATTTTGATTTTAGGAATTAGTTTGAGAATTTTGAGTTTTTTTTTATTGTATATATGGATTGAGCAGGCTGAAACACCTTTATACCAATTGGATTGTACAACTGTTATTCATCAAATTTCAATAAATTCTTTTAGACCAGAAAAACCTACTCTAAAAACTTCCAAAAAATAACACTATGGTGATTGGTATTGTAATACAAATTATGTAAAAAACTAATCTATCACATTTACTAAAGTAATTATGTTAATTATAATTATTCAACAAATATTAATCTATGTAATACCTTAATTGTGATGCAGGAGCATCAAGACCATCCTCTTTTGTAAATCCATCCTCTTTTGTAAATATGGAATAAAGAGGGGGTGTGGTAATTTTAGTATTTTGTTATGTAAATATTCTTTTTCTAAAAGAATATGAGAGAATAATTAGAAAAAAAAAGATTGGGATAGACTTTCTATGTTTTTCCAGGATAAGAGTGGGAAAAAGCTTCAAGCTTTTATCTTTAGGTAAAGAGAAAAAGCTTGTTTTTTCTAGCAGATAAGGAGAAGATCTATTTGTACTTATCCATTATTATTTTAAATAAGGTAGATGAGCTCTCATCTCATCATAGAGAGAGTGAGATAGAGTGTGAGGTCTGTGGTTGGAAGCCTTAGGGCCAATTGGAAAAGGGCGCACACAGAGATTTTAAAGATCCTGGTTTGCAAGCCAGCGAGGCCATGCATCAAGTGGTATCAGAGCAGGAATAGCTCTTTTTGAAGGTGTGTTTTTTGTTAATTGCATGTGATGATTTTTGGGAGTGATAAGTATTGATCTACAGGAATAGTGAAGAAATCTCAGCGGGAAGAAGGAGAAGTGAATGTGGCAAAACCTGAAGATTCAACAGAGGTTGAATAAAGTTGCACATGGGAGAAGCCTACACGTGAATGTGGCAAAACCTGAAGATTCAACAGAGGTTGAATAAAGTTGCACATGGGAGAAGCCTACACGAGCAATAGAGGATGCTCAAAGGGTTCCAGTAGAGGACCAATGATTACCAAAAGGCCAGATCCGGAGGGAAGGATTGGTGAGGTAAGTGGCAGCAAAAGAGTTTGTTGTGGCAGAGGCTTACTGCAACGCATAGGGGAGCAACTTATGGCGATGGAGAAGACTACTAAAAGTCATAAAGGAGAAAGCAGAGGTTCAAAAAGAAGCCACAAAGATGAGATGAATGTTGGAGTTCGAGAAAGAAAGATTGCATAAATAAAGGCACAGTTACAGGTACTAGAAGAACGGCTGCAGGAGCAGGAAAAGCAGAAAGGAAAATGGATCTTTCCACTGAAGGGAAAGATAGTGATTTGGCGACAATTGCAGAGGAGGTTGAGGCAAATTCTGATTGCCTTGGTGAGAAAGGGACTTAGAATTCTTGTGCCAGAGATGAAACTTGAAAATACCACATGCAGATTTGTTCAAAGGAAACTGTTGAAGGAAGCCGTCAGGACTAAAAAGTCTTGTAGTTTAAAAACTAATGAGTTGTGTATGTTTGCATGTGATTACAGGTGTTGAGAAGGATGTGCCATCTTATGAAATTGTTACAGCACAAGAGGAAGTTCTTGTGGAAGTGAGTCAGTGTGAAGCACAAATAAAGGAAGCAACAGTTGATACTGAAAGTTTATGTATGTATGCGTGATGATGAGGTGCTTCAGCGATGCTACCAAGAGATTGCATTGTTAGAATACTGGTTGGAGAATCCACAGTATGACAGGGAGATTGCAGAAGAAAGAGGCCAGTGCAGTGAACCATAAGAAAAGTTGCAAATGAAGTTGCAGATGAAATTGCAGATGATGAGCCAAAGCATGTTGCAGAGGGACAGGAAGTTTGGGAGGTAGCAACATCTATGGCGACAGCAACAGCAACATCTATAGTGACACCTTAGACAACAGTGATAGCAGCAGCAGCAGAAGAGGCACTTAAGCCTTATGATTTTTATTCTAACAATTGTTTTCTGAGTACAGGTCTTACTGAAGAGGAGAAAGTCTGCTAGACAAAGAAATTAAAATGATGATGCGGAGGATGATGAAGGAGTCCTGGAAGAGACGAGCACCAGTGAAGCAAAAGAGCAGCATCAAGAGGAAGACAACATAAGATTGCAAAAGTGCAGCGAGTGGAGCAAAGCATCATAAGTTATGGAGAACTTGAGAAGAACAATCGACAAAAGCAGAAACTTGCAACATAAAATATGGGATGGAGGCACATGATCAAAAGATCATGATTAATTTTAAGGTTGGTTGTATGATGCAGGAGCATCAAGACCATCCTCTTTTGTAAATATGGAATAAAGAGGGGGTGTGGTAATTTTAGTATTTTGTTATGTAAATATTCTTTTTCTAAAAAGAATATGAGAGAATAATTAGAAAAAAAAAGATTGGGATAGACCTTCTATGTTTTTCCACGATAAGAGTGGGAAAAAGCTTCAAGATTTTATCTTTAGATAAAGAGAAAAAGGTTGTTTTTACTAGGAGATAAGGAGAAGATCTATTTGTACTTATCCATTATTATTTTAAATAAGGTAGTTGAGCTCTCATCTCATGAGAGAGTGAGATAGAGTGTGAGGTCTCTGGTTGGAAGCCTTCTGGCCAATTGGAAAAGGGTGCACAGATATTTTAAAGATACTGGTTTGCAGGCCAGCGAGGCCATGCATCAAATTGTATTTATATTCAGCAAATAATAATATATGTTATGTTTGTAAAAATATATGTATATAAAACAATAAGAGGTCTGAATGCCTAAATAAATTCTGAAAATTTTGCAACCAACCAGAGTTATCAGGAACCTGCTCTAACAAGAAGAGAAACCTAACTGCTGACAACATGGAATCAACTTATGTTGGTTACTGATCTAATGCAAACTCTGCCTTTACCCATGCTTACATGAGTTTTGAACCACTAAAAAAATACCGTTTAGAAGTGAAGAACCAGCATTGTTCTGAAGGAGCCAAAGAATGCACGTAATAGAGATAGAAGAAGATATACAAGAAGCTAAAGAAGAGATAATAGAGATAGATGCCGGAAGTTCAAGATGTATAAAGTGCCAGCCACCCAGAAATGTCAGGAGAGCTTACAGCCGTAAATACCCTTTCTCAGTGCGACAAATTTCAAAACAAATTATATGAAAATAGGCTGAGGCAACTTAAGCTGCCAACTAAGCATTTAAGTATCTATAGAATCGAAAAACAATGTATAACCCGTTAATAATGTGTGTTCGAATCGCCTAAGAAGCCAAGTAAGCATTTAAGTATATATAGGTAGCTACAGGTTAAGCGACAAGCAATGTGTAACAGTTAGTATTGTTTGTTCTAATCGCCTGAACAGTCTTGGCTATGAAAGGGATAGCATAGATTTTACAGATCTGAGTCATTTATTTCTTTGATAAAACCTCCTTAAGGGTTGAAACCTCTTTGTTTACAATAAAATAGCTGTAACGAATCTTAGAAATTGACACAAATGGCAGTGAAGGAAGAAATGCAAGTAGAGGTTCGTTGCAATGAGGAAGGATACAAAGGTGCTTGGATTGAAGGAATAGTTAAAAGCATTCAAGGAGATGTTTGTATAGTAAAATTAAGGAAGTCCTTTAAGAGTAATGAAAAGTCATTGAAAAAGTTTAAGAAGCTTATAAGAAATGATGGGAAATCATTAGTAGAGGTACTTCTAAATGACGTGAGACCCATTCCCCAACGCAGCGAGTTCTCTCTGAATTCTTTGGATGGAATAGCAGTAGAAGTTAGAGAGAGAGATTGCTGGTGGCCTGGCTTCATAGTAAGGCAGATTTTATGGGAGGGTCACGACCTCTGGTTGGTTTACTTCCCTCATACGAAAATCTTAACAGCGTATCCTCTCTCGTACTTGCGTCCTGCTCAAGAATGGCTAGGAGGAAATTGGACTTCAGTGCCTCAGGTTTGATTCCTCAATTTCGCTTCATATCATTAGGTTTTTTGGTCTCTTTAGGTTTTTGCTTCATCAATTTCGCTTGATATCGTTAGGTTTTTTTATCTCTTTAGGTCTTGCTTCATCAATTTCGCTTGATATCTTTAGGTTTTCTTCATGTCTTTAGTTTTTCATGTTATGTTTCTTTCGAAATACGTTTGAATATTCTGGAGACTATTGTTTCATAATCTTGTATCGTAAATATTGATCTATGTTATGCAGGAGAAAAACCTAAACATCGGGCAAGTAATTAGGGTTTTGAGTGACGACGAAACTCTGAAATCCAACAATCGTGAGGTATCCCCAGGTTGCTCCACAAAGAAGAGAAACCCAACTTCGGACAACATGGAATCAACTCCTTCTGGCTACGAATCTAATGCAAACCCTCGTTTTACGCATTGTTCTGATGAAGACAAAAATGCAAAAGAAGTGCAGGTAATAGAAGAAGAAGATGTACAAAAAGGTAATGAAGAGATAATAGAGATCGAAGGCGAATCGGAGTCGTTACTTCAAAATGTATATACAGCCATCCGATCAAGAAGTGGGAAGAGAGGTCGTGGCCGTAAAAAGTCTTTCCCGGTACTTCAAGATGTAGATAGAGCCATCCGATCAGGAAGTGTGAAGAGAGCTCGTGGCCGTAAAAAGTCTTTCTCAATGCAACAAATTTGAAAAAAAAGAATTATATGAAAAAGGGTGAGCCAACTTATGGTACCAGCCAAGCATTTAAGTATATATGGGTCGCTGCAGCTTAAGCGAAAAAGCCATGTGTAACAGTATAATGTTCGCTTTGAATCACAAAGTATTGAAACTGCTTTCGCTAAGGGATAGCATAGATTTTACAGGGCTAGGGCTGGGTCTGGAGCATTTCTCTCTTTGTTGAAACCAGGATTTTTTTCAGTGACTAATGTTTCAGGGTTTTTTTCAGTAACCCATAGTTGACTGGAGCGGCTTTTATAATTATATGCGTAGTTCGATCTCTACGTTCCTTATTCTCTTTTTTTTTCTGTAAACTTTCAAACCAAGATATCTAGTAAAATGGTATACAGTCAAATATACAGTGCATTACATTAACTTTTTTCTTTTATGTATTTTATAATTTTATTTTTTTCCAATTCTAATTTAAATGTTCAAGACGCGAATGACCACACTAGCCTTTATTATTCCCTTTCGTTTGTGATACATCAAACCCATGTGCATCTCTTAATCCTTCAGGGATTATATTAAGAGCAGAGCCCAACACCGTAGGGATAATATCCTAAGATACCAGTAGATGAGCAATTAGTACTTCCCCATTCCTCTTATGCTGGTGGTTCTCGAAATGAATCTGGGAATGGGACTGTATTGGGCAACTGGTGCTTCTATATATTTATCAGCTGCTTATGCAAATTTAAGGATATGGATAATGATTCGTTTGCGTTTTTTTTTTTTATATACATGTGATCTGCAAGTAGATTTCATAACGGAAGTAATAATACTATAGATTTATTAAGTGGCCAAAAACCATGTAAAGAAAGTAAGGGATTTCTGTTTTATTAAAATTGTTTTTCATTATTTTTATCATTGCCTGGTTAGCATGGTTGGTTTCGAAATCAAATAAAATTATTAATTTGATTTAATATAAATAGGTTTTTTTTTTAATTAAATATTAAAATTCAAATATTTTTTCTTTTATGATTTAAGACGATTGATGAATAATTTACTGAACATATCAGAAAATTTCCAAAATTAAATAGATAAAAAATAATTCATTAATTATTAAATTTGAAGATCCTAAAATATCATTTATGAATATGTTGTTATATTGAGGTAGTTATGGTAAAGAGTTGAGCTTAAGAAATACTGAACTGCTCAAGTTGTCCAATTTAACCCTAGAGTGGCTGGACTTTTAAAATCATTTTAATGCAATTAAATATATTAGGTATATTATAATAAATAAGTTTTTTAAGTTTGAGATAAGTTTGTTTTATAATTATTATATTTTTTGGTTTTGTAATTTAAAGAAATTTAGTTTAGTTTAATTATAGTTTTTTTTTTTACATAAACCAAGTTATAATTGGGGGATTTGAACCTTCGATTTCTTATTTTCCATCACCAACAAGTTTGTTTTTTAGTTTTATATATTTGGAAATTTAAATATTGTTTGATATTAGACTTTTGTGATGCATAGTTTAATCACATCATTAGTTGTTGGTCAAGTTTAAAATCATGTAATGTGGTTAGTCCACAATACAAAGGTGAAAAAAATCAATCTATCATCAATTTTAAATAAGAGACATACATCTAGTTCCACAAAACAGGAGTTAGAAAAATAAAATATTTTAAACAAACATATTATGTTTGTAATAAAGAATTATGTTAACTAAATGAGGAAAAAAATAAACAATAAAACATAATATACTAATATGTATTATTATTATATAACCAACATTATGTCTAAATATTATTATATAATATTAAATTATATATATGTGTGGGGTATAGAATATTATTATGTAATAAGAAATTTACTACAAGAAAAAAGTTACAAAAAATAGGAAAAGTGGGGAGTGGGGAGAGGGGAGAGGAGAGTGAAGGGGAAGATACTTGCCAACCACAGAAATTTAAGAAAAGAACACATGAATTACTTAATTTCCAAGTAGCATGCTTCTCTATTTAGATGGCCTCCCTTAACCCAAGAATTCTCCATCAATACATGTTATTTAGTTTTCTGAGCATGTTCATCCATAACTAAAGAGAAAGAGAAAGAGAAATTACACCTAATATATGCTACATCCCACACAAACAAAAAAATGTTTAATAAACCTCCCCTACCTCCCTCAAGTGATCACTAGGTTAATACTTCCCTTAGGAGTCCTCCTTCCTCTACTGAATCAAGTCAACCATCCTGGGGAACTCTACTGAATCACCTCAACCCTCTTGCTCTATTCTCCAACCTATTCCCATTTTAATAATATTTATAATAATAATTATGTTAATGATATTTAATATCAAGAGTATTTTTAATAATAATATTATTTTTAATGATAATAATAGAATAATAAAGTTAATATATAATAATAATATATTCTTCCTATATTTAAATTTTGCTTTTGGAAAAAAGTTAAATTTTTCCCTTCTCTAATAAAGATTTTTTATAGATAACATTATTTAAAAACTAAATATGGGAATAAAGACCTTCCTAATAATATTAAGGAAGTTATTACACAAATTCCTCCATCCTAGGAAAGCAAAGTCTCCTAAAAGAAACATTAGCAAAAATGAGTTTCTTTCCCTTAAATCCTTAAAGGATAACCTTAACATTGTGGCCATAAAGGTGGTGAGGTCATTGTAATTATAGATAAAGCTGACTATGTTAACAAAATGATGGACCACTTTTAAAGTTACAAAAGAAGTTACTTTAGCCATAAAATATATTAATTCTCTTAACCCCCTTAGCTAAAAGATTTTTGAGAGAAACCCTCTCATCCTAAATTTAAGGGCTTCGGAAGATTCAAAAGTTTGGGGTCCCCCTAAGACCTATTGTTAAGGTAATAGGTTAAGTCACTTATCTTCTAGCTAAAACCTTAGCACAAAAGCTCACTCCCTGTTTTAAGGAGTTAAAAGATATAAGCAACATGGGGATTTTTTGGTTAGTTTTGATGTTGTTTCTCTTTATACAAAAATATCAATTAATGAGGCCATATATGTCATAAATCAAATTACTTATGACGATAGTGCCAAATTAGTTGGTCTTTGCGTAACCTCTACCTTTTTCAGCTTCAAGGGTGAATTCTATAGAAAACTTGGAGTAGCTATGTGTTCTCCTCTTTATGGTGTAGTTGCTAACTTATTCATGGAAGAATTTGAGACCAAATATTTGTCATGTGAGAAATTTAGTGGTAAGCTTTGGAAGAGGTTGGTTGATGACACCTCCATCTTAAGACGTTAGATTTGTTTCTTCACAATCTGAATTTCCAATCTACATCAAATTCATGTTGGAGGTAGAGGTAGATGGTTTCCTTCCTTTAATTGATATTCTCCTCTCTAGAATGGAAGATGGTTTCATATCTCACCAAGTTTTTCATAAAAAAACTCACATGGAACAATATCTTCACCTCACCATTTTCTATGGAAAAAATTTGGAGTTCTTAACAAGCTTTCCACTCATGGTCTAAATATTTCTAATGAGAATCACTTAGAAGAGGAAAAATCTCATGTTCTGAAAGTTTTTGAAAATAATGGCTTAAAGTTTTTGAAAATAATGGCTATAGTAAACGACAATGTCTCAAATCTTTTCAAAAAGTTAGTAAAGAATCAAGGATCAAGATGCAAATGTTCAACTTTTGTTCATCCTAGGGACCAATGATAAGATTTCTCATATTATTAAAAAGAATAAAGTTTTTTCTACCTTCAAACCCCTTCATACCATTATAAATTGCCTTAGATTCTTTCACTAAGGAGTAAACCCTAAAGACATCTCAATTAACCAAAGAATTCAAGAGCATGCATCAAACATTATGCACAATCTCTCCCTCTACTCACCTATAGCTCAACATGCAAACATAACTAAACACTATGTCTACATTGAGGATTCACATGTCACCGTGAGGATTTATCACTTCCATCATATAAAGTTTATCAAGGCCATAGAAATTGAGAAGTATGTGAATAACCTTAAGAGGGAGGATGGTTGAAAGTTTAAGAGCTCATTCATGCCCTCATTTCTTGAGTGTCTCTTGTTAGCTCTCCCCTTCTCCCCTTTCCTATTTTTTGTAGTTTTTTTTCTTGTAGTAAACTTCTTTAATTTTTCTTGTTTTTATTTGTCTTATACTATTTTTATTATGTTTTATATTTAATAACAAATAATAATATATGATTTTATAATAATATTGTATTTTATTTTTAATAATAATATAATTTTCAAGTATAAGATATTAACATATATGATAATATTACGAAGCAATATTTTACCATTATATAATACTATAATAGAATATCCTCACATACATACATATATACATACATACATACATGTACATATATATAAATACACATACATAAAAAATTTAGTATTATATAATAGTATTAGACTTAATGGTTGGTTATACAAAAATAATACATATTAGTATATTAGTATTTTAAACTTTTTTTAGAATTTTTTTTTAGTTTTTTTCACAATTTCCTCTTTTTATTATTTTATATTATTTAGTATATTTTTCATTATTATTATTATTTATTTTTAGAATTTCCATACTAAATTGATATTTTTATTGTTTCTTACAAGATAATATGTTGACCAACACTCTAACTTGACATTAAATTTTGTTAAAATATTTTATTTTCCTAAATACTATTTTTAGAACAAGAAGTATCTCTCATATTTAAATTTGATGATAGATTGATTGTTTCACCTTTGTTTTCAGGATGAACTACATTAGATGATAGATTTATTTTCAACTTTGGAGTTAAGATGAACCACATTAGATGGTTTGAAACATCCACCAACAATTAATGATGTGATTAATTTGACATTTCATAATTTAAATATTATTTATTAAAATAAAATGTTGATTTTATAAATTTGAAAATAGTATATATTGCATGTTATATTGTGTTTAGTTTTTCATTATAAGCATGGTTTATAATATCTTTTATTAAATAATTTTTTTAATATTTTTTTTGGAATCATATGTTTAAAATTTTAATTGATATATTTTATTGTGTTAATAAATTTTATTTTTATATTTAGAAGGGTTTGATTGAATGGTAAATAATTAGGAGTGTTTTTCATTATTGCAAGAATCAATTCTATTGAAGGCCACTTACTTTTCTATGGAAAGATAACAAGGTAGAGATTATATTAACTAGCTCATGAACCATATACAATTACGATTAAGTGTGTCCAAGTCAACTTACATGTCCTCTTTCAAAAAATAGTCAAATGAGATTAGGGTGATTGGATTTAAATGCTATCTATTTTAAATTTTGGTGTGGATTATATTAATGGTCTTATGACTAGTACACACATAAGTGGATAAAATTCTACATGGTGGATTTTTTTAGACAATAGTCAAATTTAGTGAAAGGGTCATAACTAGAGAGGTTTGGTTACTAGTTTATTTCACTAACTACTTTGGTTCAATTCTTGGGGACATCTTGTAACTAGCTCATTAGTGGCATTTATGAATATTTATATATGTATAATAGTGGCAGCAATACATAGAAGTTACCTATTCTCTAGAGATTATGTAGTGTTAAAAAAAAAAAAATTACTCAAATCCCACTAGAGTTATTGGATTTTGAACATTGGTGTGCTTTAGAAACACCATCCATGTTAAATGTTTTTTTTTGCTAAAGAAAGAGTCGGTCCTTCTATTATCTTATCACTAAAAATATGTTACATAAAATAAATCGCGCCCGAGGAGGAAGTGGGCTGAAAAAGAAAGCAAATCTTCCAGCTTAGGGAAGAAAGGAAACATCTCGAGAAAACTGGCCTACGGCTTACGAAAAAACCAAACTCAAAGCCTTCACTGCGTGAGAGAAAAACATAATGAGAACCCGACAGATCAATAAACGGACTCCAAGAGGGGAATATAGACCTTATAAAAAAGATTTTGGGTCTACTGGGGTTCACTCGGACCCACTAACCTGCTCATCGAACCTAAGCCATTGATCTTCAGCTCCAAGATCCAACGGCTGAGGGAGATATCGGGCGAAGAAGAAGCAGGGGAAATACCCACCCGATGATCACCTAGACCCACAAACCTATTCCTCGAACCTACATCGTTGATCTGCAACTCCATGATCCAATGACTGAGGGAAATATCGGGTGGAGAAGAAGCAGTAGGAATACCCGCCCGAAGTGGGCAGTATTCTCTCTCCTATGAGTGCCACATGTTGACCACTGAGTGGCATCACATACATTTTTGGGAAACCACTTTGGGTTTTGAGGGTGCCCAATAACCCGGAAACCGCTTTGCCATCTGATAATGTGAAACCACAAAAACTCTACACCTGCTACCATCCAATCATCTGAGCCACCTATTAGGACGTATTGACACAAAATTCTAGCTTCCTGCTCACTAACTGAGCTCCGAGCAGCACCAATGAGCTGGCTATCTATGGTGTTTCTCCGTGAGACCCGAGTATGCCCAATCTGAGGTTGATTTTCTATCAAACCCTTATCGTCCATTGATGAAATGTTAACTGTTAGATACCCTGCCTGTGATGATACTGCTCCTTTTTGTTGGAAATATGATACATATGTTGTACTTGATGGCAACCCACTCATCTCAGATGATAAATTATAGTGCAGAGAAAAGTTCACGCACTTTCATGAAGAGAAAAGTTCCTTTCATGTAGAGAAAAGTCCACGCACTTTCATGCAGAGAAAAGTTCCTTTCATATAAAGAAACGTTCATGCACTTTCATGTAGAGAAAAGTTCCTTTCATGCAGAGAAAAGTTCACGCACTTTCATGAAGAGAAAAGTGCCTTTCATGCAGAGAAAAGCTCACGCACTTTCATGCAAAGAAAAGTTCACGCACTTTCATGCAGAGAAAAGTTCACGCACTTTCATGCAGAGAAAAGCGCATGCACATGGGAAATCTTATGGTTGGTTCATGGTATTAGTCTGACAGTTTTTGATCCTATGGTTTTGGTCTGTGGTATTTAGTCCTTGGTATTTGAACCTATGGTTTTGGGCCAGGGTATCTCGTCATAAGTGTTGATCCCAAGTATTGGGTCCATGGTATTGAATTTTTATGGTCTTTGGTCCGTGGTATTGAGAAAGGCCTAAGGCTATAAAAGAGGAGGGAGATCATTTGGCAAGGCATCTTCTGAATTATTGAATATCTAATAAAGTGCTAGATCTCGAATATTGTGATTGGGTTATGGTGCAGATCTGGATCTGAATGAAGAAGGAACCTGAGCGCAAGGAGAAGGATAAGTTCTATTGATGGGTCAAAATCTTAAGGCTGGAATAGTGGTATCTCTATATGATTTTGATTTGTGATATGTGGTGCACGCTTGATCTATAAATCTGATAATCTGGGTTAACTAATATTTGAATGTTTGAATGAATGAATTTATAGATTTGTACGCAAGTTGGTGAATAGTGAAGTAGCGTACATCTCTTGATTTATGTTCTAGCTGCTTCTATTTATTGCTACAGTGTTCTGGGTTCAGAAGTGGGGTGTGATTACCGTTATTATGATCTGGGTACAGTCGTGAGAGAAGTGTTTATTTTCATTCAGTTTTGATTGGTGGAAAGGTGATTGGTTGATTGATGTTATTTGTGGATCTAGTCTGAAAATTTATGAAACATGGTTCTTGGAAGGAAGAGAAGGTTGTAGTCTTCTGCAGGTAGCAGCTTGCATACTAGTATCTCAACTAATACAAGAACTAATGGGGTTGTAGCTCTCTGTAGGTAGCAGCCTACGTACTAGTAAAGGACTACACCAATACATAATCATTGTAAAAAGGAGTTTCTAATTGAAAAGATAGAGACATATTGCAGCAGCTGGTTTTCACCCACATTGGGTTTCCACCTCATATCTTGTGTTCTTGTGTGTGATTGTCTTCTGCTCTATTTTTCTGTTCGTGGTTACTGTTTATATGATCCTGATGCATAGATTAATGTTCAACATCTGTAGAATATTTTAAATTATAAGTCTGTATGGTATACGTGGGTTTCCTTATCTGTAGTTGCATATATACGTGGTTTTCTCTAACTCAAGTAGCATATATGTTCTCGGTTTGAAAAAGAAATAATTGACGAGATAATACTGATTCACCCCCCCTCTCAGTATTATTTCCAACAATTGGTATCAGAGCAGGTCCTTCAGAAGAAGCTTGATCGCTTGAAGGAAGATCTATCATCATGAGCAACTACGAGAGAGAAGCATCAATCAGGCCACCAATTTTTGATGGGACCAACTTCGTCTATTGGAAGGTAAGAGTTACAGCCTATCTTCAATCTCTTGGTGCAAAAGTCTGGGATATCATAGGTACAGGGTACACCTTTCCATCAGCAACTCCTACAGATCCGGCTGAGAAGAAATAGTTTGAAACTAATGAAAACGTTGTCAATACTCTATTAGGATGTCTATCTAAATCAGAATTCGTTAAGGTTATGCAGTATCAAATCGCAAACGAAATATGGGACAAGATCGTTCTGAGCTATGAAGGAGATGAACAAGTAAAAAGAGCAAAACTTCAAACCCTCAGAATTCAATATGAAAATCTCAGAATGTACAATGATGAAAGTGTGGCTAACTATTTCCTACGCATAGATGAGATTGTTAATTGTACGAAAAATTTGGGTGAAGAAATAAAAGAGGTTGTTGTGGTTGAAAAGGTTCTGAGATCTTTGTCTTCCAAGTTTGAATCAAAAGTTTCTGCAATAGAAGAAAAGGATAATCTATAGAAAATTACCATGTCGCAACTACACGGAATTCTAACCGCTTATGAAATGAGGCAAGGGGGACCATTAGATAGAAGAGAAGCCACATTCAAGGCTAGGGGTGATTTTAGCGGCGAATGTTCGCCCTTTGGCGAAATTAAGGGGGTTTAAATTTTTAGTGGGCGAATATTTTGTATAGTACATTTTTACAAATCACCTCAAATAGCCCACCTTATTTTAAGGGAGAGGGTAAAAAAGGTAAATTTAGCCCTTGAAATTAGGAGTTACAAACTTCCATTCGCCCATTTTCAAGAATAGGTTTTATTTAAGTGAATCCATTCGCCCATTTTCAAGAATAGGTTTTATTTAAGTGAATCCTATGGGCCAAATACCATATTTATAAAGAGGTATGGTGAATTAATAAAAATATAAATAAATGAAAAGTATGGTAAATAAATAAAACATTTTTTATATTTACTCCATAAGTCACCTTATATACATGCAAGGGTGTAAACAAATAAAAATATAAGTAAAGTGGAGGTATGGTAAATAAATAAAAGGTCTTTTTATACTTACTTAAAAGGTATGGTAAATAAATAAAAATATAAATAAACTAGACACATGGTAAATATATAAAACCTCTTTTTATATTTAGTCCATAACCCTCGTTCTATTTATGAAGGCTCATGAAAGAGGTTTTATTTAAGTGAATCCTATGGGCCAAATACCATATTTGTAAAAGAGATATGGTAAATTAATAAAAATATAAATAAGCGAGAGTTATGGTAAACAAATAAAACAATTTTTTATATTTACTCCATAAGTCACCTTGTATTTATGAATGGTATGGTAAATTAATAAAAATATAAATAAAGGAGAGGTATGGTAAACAAATAAAACATTTTTTATTTTTTTTATATTAATACCATGCAAAAAAAATATTATTAACTCTAATATTAGTATTAATAAAAATAAAAATGGCACATGGTATTGACCCATGGTATTCACCAAAATGGCACATGGTATTGAGCCATGGTATTCACCTGGAATGTAGCCTATTTAAATGGGGGAATTAAACCAACGTAGATCCATCTTTACTCTGGATCTACTAACCCCGGAGAGGTATCAACTATCTTGATATGCAAACTAGCATAGAGTGGAAAAATATTTGATCCCTCTCGGGCTTGGTAGATGTTGTAATTTAATGTATGTTAAACATTTTAGCTTGGTTAAAATAAAAAATAAAATAAAAATCAACTACTAATTTTATTAATTTTTATAAACTACTAATAGTAATTTTCAAGCTCCAGGTTTATGATAACCCATGGTAATACCAAGATCTTAAAAGATTTTATAATTGAGTAAAATATTCGCCATTCCTGGTGAGAGATTCGCCAAAAAATTATATATACATATTATATTTTTGATAAAATCGCCTTCCATTTTTCCTATATAACATGGAGATTCGCCCATTTAGGGGGGGTTCTTAAAATTTTCCCTGCTGTTGAAGAAAGAACCTGGAAAGGATCAACCTAGTTTGAGTGTCATGAACTAATACTTGTTTAAAGTGGAAGAAAAAGTTGATATCGAGACGTACCATGCTGATATTGATGCGTTGAATCTGAACCATTGGTTGCAACAACTGGATGTTTATTTCAGTGTCCATCAGATCGAGGAAGGGTAGAAGATCTCATTCGTGCGACTGAAATTGGAGGGCCATGCGCTGACCTGGTGGGAGAGCCACACAGAAACCCTGAGGTTAGAGGGAGAACCTCCAGTGACTAAGTGGGAGGATTTCAAAACACTCATTAAGTCACAGTTTTATCCCATCGAGTGGGTGGAAGACCATTGGATCCACTGGCATTAGTTCAGGTAGAAGTCGTGCCAAAGCATGCAAGAGTACACCACAAAATTTAGAAGGATGGCTATAATGTTGGGTATCTCTCCAAAGAACCTAGATGTACTCCTCAAATATTTAGGGGGTCCACACTACCATCTACATGAGAAAGTGATGTTGTTCACGCCCAAAACCATGGACGAGGCTTGTGTATAGGCACAATATCTGGAGAACATAGGTCTGAAAAGAGGAAGAAGAAGGGGAAGAAGAATAAAAAAGGGGGAAAGATAAAAATACAGAAGCCACAACACACCAATTAAAATATCCTAACAACCACTGCAACATTGATGGCCATATAGAGGAGGAGTGTTGGAAGTTGCATCCAAAGCTAAACCTAAACAACAAGAAGAAAGATAATAAGAAGAAGAATCTCATGGCCACTGATTCGAGCAACCAAGTTTAAATAAGCTCGGATGTGGATGAGAAGATAATTTATACATCAGTACAGAAGTAGGTGAACCTGAGTAGCCTTTAGCAACAAGAAGAGAAAGATATGACCGAACTATTCTACGTAAAGATACAGGTCAAGACGACGAAGATTGATTCTCTGTTTGACTCAGGGTCATAGGAAAATCTCATTGTAGCAGATTTGGTCAAGAGGTTGTGGCTGGAAGTTCGTGATCATCCAAACCCATATCCACTGGGATGGGTACCTAAGGATTTAGAGCTGCAGGTAACAAAACAATGTAAAAATAGGTTTTCTATCAGCACTAATTTTATTGATGAAGTAGATCTGGATGTGGTTCCCCTTGATGTATGTGGAGTCATGTTTGGTAGTCCATACATGTACATGTGTTCTGCAATATTCATGAGGAGAGATAGCTAATATTGGATTATCAAAGATGGAAAATCATTCATCATCAATGCGCAGAAAGGCAAGTCGAAAATTTCATTGGTAAGTGCCAACCAAGCCAAGAAATTGATTAGTTCCAGCAAGAAGTATGTTTTATTGTTTTTAATAGAAATTTAGTCTATATAGGAGTCAATAAGAGGCAAGACATCCCTAGAGGGTGTACTAAGACACAAAAACAAAATTTGGAGGAGTTGTTACAAGCATACAAGGACATATTCTGAGAGCCTAAGTGGCTACCCCCTAAGAGAGAAGTGGAGCATGAGATATAGCTATTGCCAAACTCCCCATTTCCAAATATTGTGTTGTATAGGTAGTCTATTATAGAAGCAAGTGAGGTGAAGAAACAATTGCAACATCTAATGGAATAGGGTGTCATTTGACCGAGTAAATCATCATGTGGGTCACCCATCATCATTGTGCCAAAGAAGAACGGGACTTGGCAGATATGTATAGATTACAGGGCGTTAAATAAATTCATGCTCAAGAACATATACCCCTTGCCCAAGATAGATGATCTGCTAGGTTAGTTGCAACAAGAAAAGTATTTCACCAAGATGGATTTGAAGTCTAGATATCACCAGGTTCACGTCAAATAAGAAGTTACATGGAATATCGCCTTCAAAACTATGTAAGGTTTGTATGAGTGGCTAGTTATGCCATTTGGCCTATGTAATGCACTAACTACATTTATGAGATTAATGAATGATGTATTGCTCCCTTTTATAGATTCATTTGTTATTGTGTATTTGGATGATATACTAGTATATAGTGCTACCTCGGAGGAGAATATTTCACATTTGATGCAGGTGCTGGAAACATTGAAGAAGCACCAGCTACTAGAAAATCTCAAGTTTGCACAAAAGTCCTTGGTGTATTTGGGATATGTGATTGGGGGGGAAGAATTGGAGATAGATCCTTGCAAGATGGAGGCCATCAAGAAATGGCTAGTGCCTGCTAATGTTACTAAAGTTAGGAGTTTCATTTGAGTAGCACAGTACCTGAGGAAATTCGTAGCCTCATTTTTAGTGGTAGCAACACCACTTCATGCCATAAAAACAAGTAGCAAGAGTTTCCAATGGGGAAAATGGCAGGAGAAGGCTTTTGGTGAGTTAAAGAAGAAGATTAATGAAACACCAGTTCTGGCATTACCAAACTTTCAATGACCCTTTGAAGTGGAGATAGATGCGAGTGGGTATGTTATGGGCATTATCTTGATGCAAGGAGGAAGGTCTATTTGTTATCATTCTTAAGTATTTCATGGGGATGTTTTTAACTACCCTCCCTACCTATGATAAGGGGATCTATGCCATGGTGCAAGTTGTGAAGAAGTGGAAGCACTATCTGATGGGAAAGGAGACAATAATCCACACGGATCACTAGTTTCTATAGTACATGCATGCCCAGAATAAGCTACAACAAACCAAACATTACAAGTGGATGGGGTTTTAACAACTATTTCATTGGTGATCAAGTATAAGATGGGAAACATAAACAAGTTGGTCGATATGCTTTCAAGGCACCCACATCAAATATTATAGCTTTGGGGACTCTTATGCACATGGATCCATTCACCCATGATGAATATAGAGAGGCATATTCAGAAGATGAGGACTTCAAGGAGGTGTATCAGTAGTTGTAGAGCTAGAGACATGTGCATGATGGCGACAACACCATTGACTACCATCTCCAGATGGGTTACTCTATATGCTGGATAAGTTATGTGTTCCTAAAGGTGAGCATTTGAAGCTGCTTAGAGAGGCTCACATCTCCAAGGTTGGAGGGAACTTTGGTGTAGGGAAGACCATGGCTAACTTGCAGAGGTATGTGTATTGGTCATAGATGCAAGAAAAAGTAGCTAAGTTCATAAGAGGATGCATTCTTTGTTTTACAAGCAATCCTAACAATAGGAAACAGGGTCCGCATCATCCCTTACCTATACCTACTCGTCCTTGAGAAATCATTTCCATGGACTTTGTGGGAGGCTTATTGAGAACCAGGAAGGGACATGACTACCTATTCGTGGTGGTTGACAGGTTCAACAAGATGTGTGTTATGATGCCATGTAAAAATACCATCAATGAACAAGAAGCAACAAACTTGTTCTTTGGACAGGTTTGGGTACACTTTGGGATACCAAGGAGCATCATTTCAGACAAGGATACAAGATTTCTCAACTCATTTTAGACTACAATGTGGGATAAGATGGACATGAAGTTGAAGAGATCTAAAGCATTCCATATACAAACAGATGGGTAGATAAAAGTAGTCAATAGGAATTTGGTGCAGCTTTTGAGAGGTTACAACCAGAAGCATAGGAAGGCCTGGGATGAAAATATGGTATATATACAACATTATTAGAATAGAGAGGTCCATAGTTCCACAGGAAAGTCCCCATTTGAAACTTGTTTTGGATATTTTCCACCTTCACCTTTGGATATTGCATATGGGAAACAAGGAGGAGTGCAGGCATACAGGAAAAAAATTATAGAGATCATGTAGATCCATCTACAGGTACAGGAGACATTGTAGAAGTCACAGGTGAAGTATAAGGCCAAGCACAATCAACACATAATAGAGAAATAATTCAAGATGGGAGACAAAATATGGCTACAGTTGAATAAGAAGAGGTTGCAGGGGCTTGGTAATAAAATAAAGGCTCTAAGGTATGGTCCCTTTGAGATACTAGAAAAGGTGGGTGATAATTCTTATCGACTCAGTTTACCACCATATATGCACATTTACTCAGTTGTAAATGTAGAGAATTTGAAACTCTATGAGCCTTTCATGCTAGATGAGGAAGAGGAACATGTCCTACCTTCTGTGGAGGATTTAGCACCAGACGCTCAGGCATAGTTTAAAAAGGATATAGTTTTGCAGAAGAGGTCCATAACTACAAGACAAGGGAAACAAGACCTTTCGAAGATTGGGTTGAAGGGACAACATCTAGGCAAAGCTAAATGGTAAACCAGAGAGAAGGTGAAGGAAAAATTTCCTCACCTCATTCAGTAAAAGATTTTTGGGACCAAAAGACTCCCAAAATGGGGAGGTGTGATCTGAATTGGATCATTATATTATTTTTCATCCATATTGATGCATTTGGAGTGGGAAAAGTGGAGGAATCATCTCACGAGATTGTTTTTACCGACGTGACCCAATTTGGCAAAACGCAGTATGAAACCTTCGAGGAGAATTTTGGGGTATCAAATAACATTTTTTGGAGGAATTTTTTTTTTGCATACATGCAACACCATTTCATTCTATTCTACACAAAGATCTTTCCAGTGGGACGATAATTGCATTAATCAGAGTTTGTATGCAAAAGTTAGGCCACTCAGAAGTTAACCTTCATGTTTTCACACATATAGTTTGGGAGGATGTCGCATTAGCTCCCATTATTCATGGAAAAGGGGCTAGCCATGTGGTTTTTATGTAAAAATATCTAGAAGAGACTATTTTGTAACTCTAGTTAAGAGTTGTATTCAAATGTAACCACCTGTAGGCTATCGGGTTGTGTTATAATCGGGCTACTAGCAGGAAGAGGCATTCCACTCCTTTGAGAGAATTTTGTTCCATAGTTGAAAGAAGATAGCTAGGAGAGATAGGAGGTAGAGCACACAGAGAGGATACGTGCACTATAGTAGCCCACGGGCCACATACATTACTTCTTTGTATCTGCAACTATATTTCCAGACAGAGAAAGAGAGCGAAGCGAACTCACCGTCTTGTTAGGTTTTCTCTCAAAAGGGTTTCCCAGAGAGAATATATTGTGTATTATGCGTATGTGGTATTATTTTTTCATTCTCTACTTTTCTTCCTAATTTACTTCTACATGCATGCACTAATTACAGTTAATTTAGCAGATCTAGAAATTAAATAGAACTATAATAGTGTAGAATCTCAGATTTTTAATATAATATTATCATATCTGTTGTGGTGGACTGTCTAGTGGAATATCCACAATAGTTTATGGATCAATCTACAAGGTGAAGCATGAATCAGATGGAAGCATTGATAAACATAATGCCAGATTTGTGACCAAGGGGTTCTCTTAGGTAGAGGGAATTGATTACGAGGAGACCTTTGCTCTAATTGAAAAGTACTCTTATATTAGATTAATTATATGTCTTGAAGCATGAATGGGATGGAAGATACATCAGATGGATGTAAAGAAAACATTCCTCAATGGAGTGATTAAGGAGGAGTTTTACATTGAGCAACTAGAAGGATTTGAAACCTTTGATAGACAGTCGCATGCGTGTAGACTAAAGCAAGAATTGTATGGATTGAAACAAGCACCCTATGCTTGGTACACTTGGATCGAGTTATTTCACAAGGTTGGGCTTCACTAAAAGTGAAGCAGATAAAAACCTTTACCTTATTGTGGTTGAAGGTAAATTATTGATTAGAGTATTATATCTCTATGATTAATTATAAGTGGTGATGAGAAGTTGATTAAGTCTTTCAAAGAGGATCTTGCAAGAGAATTTGAGATGAAGGACCTTGGGATCATGCATTATTTCATTGGTATGGAAGTATGTCAAGGAGATGGGGAACTATCTATATCTTAGGGAAAGTATGCCAACACAAAGTGAAAAGGTTCCACATGGAGAGAAACAATCCCATGGAGAATCCTCTAGTAGGGAATTAGAGGAAGGAAGATGTTGCTTCAGGTGAAGTAGTCAAGGCTACTATTTATAGGAAGCTTGTGGTTTCACTTATGTATTTGGTGAACACATGACCAGACAGGTGTTATGCAGTTAACCATCTTAGTTAAGCAATGGTTAAGCCAACCAAACTATATTGGAAGGCAACCAAAAATGTGTCACGATACCTTAGAGGCACTACTCTATATGGTCTTTGGTACAAATGGATAGATGGAATGAAGCTTCATGGCTTCATAGATGCAGATTGGGTGGGTAGTCCATCAAAAAAGAAGAGAAAAACATGAGACATATTTAGTATTGGGTTAGAAACAATTTCTTGGGACAAAAGGAATCAAAGATCAATTGCACTCAGTTCCGCAGAAGCAGAGTACATGGTTGCTAGTCAAGAAAATTGTGAAGCTATCTGGATGAGGAAGGTTCTTGTTGGGTTATTTGGTCAGATAATGGATCCACTATGATTTACTTTGAAAATCATAGTTATATCAAACTCTCTAAATATCCAGTTTTTCATAATCGATCCAAGCATATTGACATCTATTATCAACATCTATGAGATTGTGTGTAGAGGAGAATCATTTTGTTGGAGTACATTCCTATAGATGAATAGGATGTAGATAATTTTTCAAAGGCATTTTCAAGATGAAAATTTGAGTTCCATAGAGGCAAGACCAAGGTAGTAGATAATCCCTTTCTTGTTGAGAGGGAATGTTGAAAATGGCAACAAGAAAATCCTGATTTAATTTTTCCCTTGAATTAAATTAGCAAAAAATTGTAATTCCACATCACAAGACAATGAGAATGAGTTAAATCAGCTAATTTCACTTAGTTGGTGATGATTCCCATCAATAGGTACATTTTGAATATCAATATTCGATCCTCCAGCCTTAGAGTTATCCGTTTTTTACATTAATTCGCATTTTTGTTATATTATGCTTAGTAGGAGGAGTAAAAGGATTTTTTCATAGTATGTGGTCTAATCTAGTTTAATTGCAGGAAAATGAAGCATTTCTTAGGATATTACTATGCAAGGGTTTGATGGATACAACTAGGAGATAATCTAGGGGGTTTATCCACCTCCTTAACTCCCTAAACTCACCTTGGGATCATAATATCATCTCTCACGAGTTCGAGTTCATTGGCAGTTGAGTGACTCCTCGTTGAAGTGAAGATCAACAAGGACAAGATCCACCATTTTCGAGATCAAGGAGGGAACCACTCCTACTTTCAAGGGAGCTTCTTTAGTTGCACTTTTGTATAAATAAAGTAGAATAAGAGCTCATCAGGATTCAAAGTTTTGTTCAACTACATGTAGTTATTGAGCTTCAAGCTTGACATTGTAATTCTAAGATTTTATGTTATGTGTTAGACCTGCACTTTTTAATAATGAGAAGTTACATTTTAAGCTACATTTGAGTTAGTTTCAGAGGGCTGAGACCCTTGCATTGGAGCCCAACCCAAATTCTTTGGTCCCTCTTCTTGTACTTATGTTTTTTCCTGATTCCAAAGATTTCATAGTTTCTCGAATTTCAGTAGAAATTAATCTACAAAATCCTATGGTTACAACCTCTACATCACCTCTTTTATTGGATAATGACTAGAAGGATTCACCACCACAGTCCAAAAATATTGTGTTTATGATTTCTTAGAAATAGATTAGTGATTAGTTTCCTGTTTTACATTTTGTTTCTGTAGCTTAGAAGTCAGTTTGGTGATTAGATCAGTGGTATTACATAAATTAGATGTTATTTAAATTCAAATCATCTTTTCCATCATAAGTTATTTCATTTTTTTCAATGATAAATGGGTGAATGTATGTGATTGACTATAGGGTCGGTTGATCTGTAGGGAAAGGAACCTTCACCTCTTCCATCTTAATCTATTTCATCTCCTCCTTCCACTTCCAAACAATGTCCCAAAACCCTACTTTATAATCCATTTTACCTAGTACAATGAGATCACTCATCCTAGAGAAAGATATGCCTCTAAGAGGTCCTGAGCTTGGATAGGGTCTCAAACCAACCTCCCTCCATTTTCTTCAACTTTTGTCCACCTCTCCGTACCCTCAATACAACATTTTCACCATCAAAAACCACTCGGATGCCCTAATGTAGCATTACAGGCCTACTGTAGAAATGACATGTAGCAAACCTATAGTAGCATTTTCCTTCATCAGTTTTGATCCCCACTATAAATTTGACGTAGTTTAGATGCATAGTGACCCCCAGCTATGATTTTATGATCAAGGAAAGCTCTTGGGCCTCTCCACACCCTTCTTTTCTTCACTGCAAAAGCACAGTAGAGTTAGTTTCTTTATCATGCATGTAGTTTACTGATTTATAAGCAAGTGTGAACTATGTAAATCATACATGAAATTCTAATTGGTAGTTTGATGAATTATGCAAGATAAATTAGCTTCCTTTCTACAAGTAGATGTGGTAATTTGATGAATTCTAAAAGATAACATATCTTTCTTTCTACAAGTAGATTAACCTTTGCCCTTTCATGAATTGATTAGTTAGAATTTACATGTTGAGTCAATGGAATTTCTATTTTCATAACTAGAATCAATTTCTAATTGTACCTTTATCAACAATATTTCATTCTAATTTAGTATGAGGAAGGGTCTCTAAGAACTTTTGATCTATTGTCATAACTGAGGGTGGCATGAGTGGAATCCTATATGCTGTGCATATAACACTATCACCTCAAATTTTGTATGAACCACAGGTTGATAATTTGATTTGAGGAGCCCTTGGGAGTTGCAACATTCTTGGTGCAATACCAAGGCTCACCACTTTTTGGCGTCGTTTTTGGGGAGGTGTCTACGTAGATGTTGTTTCTTCTTAAGCATTGTTTGCTATTTTGCATACAGTTTTTGAAAAAGAAAAAAAATCATGGCTTATAGGAGTAGGGATAATAAAGAAAAAATCTCACCAAAAACCTTCATAACCTCATATTGTCAACCTTCGCTCTTATTTGGTGATTGTGAGCTTCCCTCTATAAATACAAGGGAGTTAGAAGACCCTCTAGGTGAGAAACCTGAAATTTTTGAAGACCCTGTTAGGGAAGAAGAAAAACCCACTTCACCTACCCAAACTATGGATGAAAACAGGGACAGTGAGGTTTTTCCTATCAAAGAGACCAATGAAGAGGATAGAACGAAAAACATAAGCCCTACTTGCCTTCCACACTTCCATGGATTAACCTTTAAGGATATTGATACCTTCATGTTTCAATTTTTTGTTTTCTATAGGACCCATGATTATGCCTCTGACGAGAAGAATCTAAAGTTCTTCCCCTCTACCATTAAAGATGCAACCTTACATTGGTTTATGGGTTTTCCTTGGGGTAGCATCACTACCTGGGCCCAAATGAAACTTTCCTTCAATAGAGAGTACAAGAACTACTGTAGGTCCAAAGAAACCAAGGAAAAAATGTTTAGGGTGACTCTTGAACCTGATGGATCCCTACAAGACTATGAGGAGAGATTTCAACTCCGTTATAGGAGGGCCAAATGCACCCTTGATCTTGAATCACTCAAACTAGTTCTTCTCCAAGGAATCACAAAAGATATATTGGAAACCCTCAACATTTTTTCTAGAGGAGATATCTATTATTTATCCTATGATGACATTAAAGTTGTGTTCAAGAGTCACTCTAGGGATGCCAGGAAGAAGGGTAGGGCTAGTCAAGTCATGGTCAATTCCTCTCCCTCCACAACATCCATTATGAATGAGATAGGTAACATGTTGGAGGATTTCAAGAGTAAAATGTTGCATAAGTTTGCTAGTACAAATGGATACTATGCAAATAAAAAGAAATAAGGAGGAAGCAGAAAGGGAAGTAGTTATTTTCTGCCTTAGAGGCACCAAAATACATCCTAGGAATGAGTGCCCATTCAATGTCATAGAGTTCTGCCCAGTCTATGAAGAAAATCATGCCACAAACAAATGCCCTTCTTTACCAAGACTAAAATTTGTAAATCAAGGGCCAGAAGGAGGGCCAGACCAACTTTGTTTCATCAATCAAAGAAGACCTCAAAGACCTAGACCATATTAACAAGAAATGCAAGGTGCACGCTACTCTTATTGTAATCCAAATCAGAATGTACCCTTGCAACCTTGATACTCTTCCACTCATTTGTCATGGTCCACACATCCTTCTTTTCCTTATGCTCCTCCACATCCTCCTCAACTGGTCAACCATCCTTTTCATCAATATCCACCCCAATCTTCTCAATGGGGAAACCCATCACAAGGGTGGATGCTTCACGTTAACCAACCTCCTACTTTACTACCTCCACCCCAACCTCAATCACAACTCATTCATCCTACTCCACCTAAGCAACATCAATTTCCTACTAAACCAAATCCAAACCTGAACAACAAGCAATCATAACAGGTTTACAGTCGAGAGACATCTTATCTTTCTTATATTGTGGAAATCCAAGAGATCAACATTCTCTCTAGGAGACTGCTTCCAAATAACCACCTACCTTCTCCACCTGAAGAGCTTGAAGAAGAGAAGGAAGAGAGTGTTTCTCAAGTCAATCCACCAAGTTTTCCTGAGAGGTTAATCCACCCTAGACAACACACCCTAGAAGAGGTTAAACTTTTGGGAGAATTGAATAATTTGTGTGTTAAAATGCCCCTTCTCTAGGATATTAAATATGTTTCCATCTATAATAAGCTCATCAAGGAGAAATGTTTAAAAAATCCTAGGAGAAGAAAAAGGGACACCCCCACCATAAATGGTGTTGGGTAATTATTTGATTTGATGCTTGGGAGGGTGATCTTCTCGAAATATCTAGACCCTGGAAGCCCTATAGTCCCTAACACCCTAATTGATCTTAGGGCTACAGTCAATTTGATGACTAAGGAAACCATGCTAAAGCTAAACCCCCAATGGGCTTTGAGAAAGATCACCACAATGCTATAGCTTGAAGACAAATCCACAGTAGCTCTTAAGGGATTTTATAAATATGTTATGGTATCTATTAACTCTTGGGAGTATCCTAATGATTTCCTAGTTCTCCTACCCAAGAAAAAGCTTAATGGCTATCCTTTCATCTTGGGAAGGCCATGGTTAGCCACTATTGATGCTTACATTAGTTGTAGGGTTGGAAACGACCATTAAGAATGGAAATTTGTCTAAACAATTTATATTGTATCCTGCTAATCAGCCTTCTATTGAGCATGACTTACCCTTGTGATTAGAAGAGGAGGAAGAAGATGAAATGTATGACACCACCCCCCAACCAATCTGTACTCCTGACGTTATTAGAGGAAGGGGGAAACCTGATGAAGATGATCTCATTAACCATATCCTTCAGAATAAACCTCCCACTCCCATACCAATTGATGAGTTGATGAAATAATATAGAAGTAATCCTTGGGTTGACTTTTTATCTATTGACTCCGGGGTAAAAGCATGTCAATATTGTAGAGTTTGGCCCATCCAAAATGTTAAATAACAACCCTCCTCTCTTGACCAAACAAGAAGAACAATTGTGGAAAGTGCTAAGGCAACACCTGGATGATTTTTCTTGGGACTATAAGGAATGAAAGGTGTGCATCCCTTTATTTTTACTCACCATATTTACATTAATTATGGATGAAATCCTATGCGCCAACCCTAGAGGAGGATGAATGTAACTCTTAAGGAAATTGTGAAAGAAGAACTGCAAAAACTACTAGATGTAGGGTTCAAATACCCCTTTTCAAATAGTGAGTGGGTGTCACCTCTTGTGTTAGTTCCTAATAAGAATGGGAAGTGGATAACCTATGTGGATAGGCTACAAAGAAGGACCATTTTCCCTTACCCTTCATTGAAAAAGTCGTAGATGGCCTTGTAAGGAAGAAAGTATTCTCTTTCCTGGATGGATTTAGTGGATACAATCAAATCTAGATCAGCCCCAAAGACCAAGATAGTACCACATTCATATGTCCTTGGGGTACATTTTCTTATAGAGTTCTTCCATTTGTTTTGTGCAATCCCCTTGCTACTTTCTAGAGGGAAAGTTTGAGTATTTTTGTTGAATTGGTTCATGAATCTGTTGAAATACACATGGATGATTTCACTCCTTATGGATGTGACTTCCATGAATCTCTCTCTAATATGTGCAAGGTTTTGAAGAAATGCATTGAAATGAATATCTCTCCAATCCCTAAGAAATGTGAGTTCTTGATGAATGAGAGGATTGTCCTTAGCCATTCCATATCCAAGGAAGGGATACAGGTAGACCCAAACAAAATTTCCATCATTAAAAATTTCCCTACCCCTCAAAAGCAAAGAGATGTCAGGAACTTCTTGGGACTAGCTGGGTATTATAAGATATTCATCCTAGACTTTAGTAAAGTGGCTTCACCTTTGTTTGGTACTAGCCAAATATTCAAATTTTTGTTGGACCAACAGTTGTCAAGAGGTCCTTGAAGTGTTGAAAGAAAAGTTGACCACTATACCCATCCTAAGAGGTCCCAACTAGGCATTCTCTTTCCATATCCATACTAATGCATCAGATAAAGTTGTGGGGGGGGCCTTGGGACAAGTATATGATAATTTGCCTTATGTTATTTACTTCATTAGCAAGAGTTTTTCTAAGGTTGAGCTGAATTACACTGTCAATGAAAAAGAGCTCTTAGTTGTAGTACATTATTTAAACAAATTTAGGCACTATATCACTGTGTACCAAAATTTTGTTCATACTGATCATGCCACCATTAAATATTTGATAAACATTTGTGATGTTAATGTTAGGATAATTAGATGGTTGTTATTGTTACAATAGTTTGATTTGACTCTTACTGACAAACCAAGGAAATAAAATGTGGTTGCAGATTTTTTGTCCATGTCAACCTTGTCTGCAGGTAATGAAGAGATGATGGATGTTCAACTGCCAGATGAGCACCTCTTTGACATCTAAGAGCTTTCTCCTTGGTTTGCTAACATACAAAACTACATGGTTTCTAGGAGTTCCCTTCCTAATCTATATTCTCGAGTGAAAAGCAAGATTGTAAGGAAAATCTCTCCTTTCACTTGGGTTGGGAGAAATATTTTTAGATTGGGACTAAGTCAAATATTGAGGACATGTGTAAGAGAAGAGGAGGCCTTTGACATCCTATCACCATGTCATGATGGTCCTTGTGGAGGTCATTTTGTTGTAAAAAGGAACACATTTAATATTTTACATGTTGGTTACTATTGGCCCACTTTACATCAAGAGGTAAGGAGATATACCACTAGATGTGATCAATACAAAGGATGGGAAAGCTCACACCCAAGGATGAAATGCCCCTACAACCTCAAGTGGCATTAGATCCATTTGACAAGTGGGCATAGATTTCATTGGGCCAATTGATCCACCATCAAGATAGAAAAAGTACATCATCACGTGCAATGATTACTCAACAAAGTCGACTAAGACAAGGGCATCAAAGAAAAACCTGAGTAGAAAGTGGCATAATTTTTAAGAGAAAACATCTTCTACAAGTTTTGGTATCTAAGGGAGGTAGTCACTAATCAAGGAGAAAAATTCACATCCAATTTGATTGAAGATCTCATGAGGCAGCACCATATCAAGCAAAACACATCCACTTCCTATCATCCTCAACTAAATGGGCAAGTAGAGGTCATAATCAGAGCATTGGAGAGCATCCTCACCAAGGTTGTTACCAGCAAGAGGAAATATTGGGTAAAGACACTAGTAGAGGTCACTTGGGCCTACAATACCACATGGAAAACCACCACTAGATTCACTCCATATCATTTGGTTTATGGGAAGAAAGATCTGATTTCTATTGAATTTGAATATAACACTTTGAGAATAGCATCTTAGTTAGACATAGATCTCACCATGGTACAACAGAAAAGGTTGCTCCAACTGAATGCCTTAGAAGGTTGCTCAAAGGTCATATAGCTAAAGAAGAAGGTCTGACATGACAAGCATATCAAGGAAAAGACTTTTTAAGAAGGGGATTGGGCCCTGTTATATGATTCTAGGTTCGAATGTTTTAAAGGGAAGCTAATGAAAAGATGGTTGGGTCCATACCTAGTGTAAAAATTTCTTGAAAATGGATTTGTATAGATCAGAACCATTGATGAGGAAGGCATTCCCTTGCTTGTAAATGGTTATAGGTTGAATTTATATAGAAGACCTATATCCAAGGAGGAATTTATCAGTTCAGTAAGCAAATAATTGAATGTGATTGAGAGTTTCATAACTTCTAGTCCAAAACATTCCTAGAAATTAAAAATAAAATAAAAGGTTGGATGAAAACCTCTATGAGGCATCTGAGGCCAACTCTAGGGTTTAAAACCTCTCTGAGGCAGCCCAAGAGCAAAAAAAAAGAATAGAGAAGCAAATAATAAATATCCCTAGGTTAAAACCTCCCTTGAGGCAACTAGGGAAAACATGCAAGTTGAAAACCTCCTCTGAGGTAGCCTTTATGTCTCAAGTAAAAGAGAAAAAAAAAAAGAGAAGAGAAAAAGAGAACAAGGAAGAAGCTTATATCATATTTGCTAACCTTTCTTTTGTTTTGCAGAATTGTACACATTGCCAGATTTCATGGCTATAGGACAAGACTTACAAGCTATCATCCATTACTCCATCCATCCACCTCATTTCCATCCTCTCCATTCATATTCCTATATCTCTCCACCATCACATCATCAAGAAATCCAAATCTCACCTCCTCATTATGATGCTACAAGAAGGAGTTGTATTGCTAGAGGAAGGACTTGTATTACTACAGGAAGGTCATGTAATGCTATAGGAGGAGCTTGTGGAGCTAAAAGAGGGAGATACGAGGAGGAAAATAATCCAAATGACCATCCTGACTCTGAGAAATGATAAAGAAATTTCTCCTATGATTTTTCCATCATCCATCAATCCATCACCGATAAACTCATCTCACCAAAAGAATTCTCAAATTCTCCACTATGTACTAATTTAAGAAAAAACATAGAAGCTACTATTTTGTATCTCTACGGTGTCTACACTAATCCTCCATGACTCTAACCCTATCCTCATATCTTATCATCATCTCCCTTATGCAAACTAAAGACTTCAAGGGGAGAACAAAGGACTGTTATAGGAAGAAACTCCTCATGTAGCAGCCTATGTAGCCACACAACAATCACTTATATTAATTTTCTTTCCGCCATGGATGATTAAGCTTTGTTTGCAACTATGAAGAGATACCTCATTCTCAAGGACTCTTTCCGCTAGCAAAAACAACTTGGATATCAGAATAGGCACCTACAAACACACAACAAAGGCAATAGTCAAGGTAGCATCAAGAATGAAGACATGCACATGAAATAAGTCAAAGAGATAAAATCCCTTTATCATAATGATATATGGTCCAGCTCCAGAATGAAAACCTCTGCAACAATTTGATCCACAGATAGGCTCAGATATGGAATCCCTAACCTCATCCCTCTACATAAAAATGACAAAAATGTGTTTTAAGTGAGAAAAGGTGTTTGAATAGGATGGAGTTGGCAAGTGAACTTGGCCACCCTAGACTAGTAAAATCAAGTATGTGTTAAGTCAGCCAAGCAACATGGAAATTTCAAATCAAAATGAAGTGGTGTCCTTGAAGAGTGGGGTGATAATCACAAGGAGGGAGAAATTATTAAAATTCGTGGGGACAATGGTTCAAAATAGGAAACTCGTGTTAATTGTAGGTCAGTAGAGTGGTACAAAATTTTAAACAAAAGAGGATATTATGTGTTGGCTTGAATTCATTTGCACCATCACTCATTCCAAAAACAATTAGAGGAAGGATGAGCTAGCGCATTAAGCAACCTAGAGATCCATCGAGGAGCTTCAAACCCTGCCTGCAAAGTGCTACAAGAGAAATATACATGCATGACTGTAATTGCTACATGAGGGTCAAGAGGAACTAAAGGAGGAGTTGGAAGGAGAAAAAGAAGTCATTTTGGCTCAATACTCTCTCAAAACCTTCATGCACAACCATAATTTCTCTGACAAGAAGTAAGTGATACCCTCCTTCTTTGTTGCTACACCCAATTTCATGAGAAGTCTATATGAAATTAAGATCCTATAGCATTCAATTGATTAGTAGGGGGTCACTTTGGAAGTTTATTGTGGTTAAGAGAAGAGAAAATAATTTGGTTGATATCAATTCGAGCACCCTTCTTCCTCACTATGACAAAGAATTGTGCCATTGTTTCACCATTTTTTGTGCCACTATTTCACCACTGAGACTGTTTGAATTTTTTTGAATTCCACACCTATGTAGCATCAAGGAGTAATAGAGCATAGATAGGGGGGGATTTAAGAGACGAGAACCCTTAGACACCAAGAGAATTCACCAACACCTTCCTATAGTTGACATCTTTAGAAAACACCAATGGTTGGGTTTTTTTAAGTTGCTAAAGAGGTATGGTGATGATCGTACCCATGAATTTTCCATGGCTTTTCATTATCAAGAGGAAAACAGTGCCACAACTATTGTCATAGGGTTGGCCATCTATCTCAGTCTTAAAACCATTAGTAAAGTGACCACCTTTCGTCTAGGAATTATATGGAGCAAAGAAGACAAGTAGATAAGTGTCAAAACTAGGGAAATATTCTTCCTTTCAAAAGAGAAGCCTATATAAGACAAGAATAGAGCCAGAAGAGAAATTATCCCCTACCCTTGGGATGAGGTAGCTTGCCATATCCTTAAATACATATCTTGTGAAGGGATATCAAGGGTGGTTTATTCCTCCCACTTCCAAATGCTTTAGGAGTTGAGATTCAAGGAAAAATTACCCCTTTCTCAAAGACTTAGTGTCCATCATTTCCTTCTGCACTCAATCATGGATATGATTCAAAAGGTAAGGGAAGGAAAAAACCACCATTTACCTTGCCATGGCCTTATCAAATTGATAAGGATACTTTCATACAAACACAAGTCCTTGCATGAGGAGAGACTCTAGCCTCTAATATTAGAGGAAGGGAAGGAAAAACAAAGGAAGAAGAAGGAGAAAATATAGAGGCGGAAGAGGAAGCAAGAACATAAGAAGAAGGAAGAAAAATAGAGGAAAAAGAGGCAACAAAAGGAAGGACAAGAAGAGATGAAAGGAGAAGAGGAGGAGAAGAAAGATTAAGCCCTGAGGAGACTTATCCACTCCAAGGAGAAGAAGACACTAAACAAGAAGTATTTGCAACCTTAAATACATTAGGCACTCCTGTCAAGCCCAAGACGAAGCAATCAAGACAAATTCAAATGTATTTCAGAACTAGGAAGAGTAGTAGAATTAGGCAAGGGAAGCCACAAATTTCTACAAGGTTTCCTATAATTATTAATGAGTCACCAAGCAAAAAGGAAGAAATAAGACCCAGTGAAGGAAAACTTGAGGACGTATCTCCTTCTAAAACTAAAACCAAGTCACCCATGACATCTATGATTAGGTCTACCTCTAGGCCTATCACCTTCAAGATGCCAAGGGAACACATTGCATTGAGGAATAAGAAAAAGATAAGCTACAGGAGGATCAGGGTTTTCTACATGAGGGGCATAGCCTGCTACAGACAAGACAAGGGAAGCTTCAAGAGCACAAGAAAGATTCACAAGAGGAATCAACCACCTCAAAGACTATTTTAAAATACCTACAAGAGATCCAAGAACCTAGCCCCCAACCTAACGTGAGCTCCTACTACAAATTCATTAAAGGAGGAAGGATTATCCCTAAAAAATTTGCAATCCCACTCCTTTATGAGCTGGAGATAGAGAGGGGTAGAACTAACAGGTGGATGAAAATTACTAGATCTAATAAGGTAGAGGATGTAGGCCTCATGGAATAAAAGTTCATTTAAATGGGTAAAGATTTAAGTGATTTGTGAATGACAGAGTCTATGATGAAGGAAAAACTACATGCAAAAAACATGAGGTTGAGAGAGAGGTTTGCAGGAGAAAGAAACACAACTTTCCACCATGGAAAGTCTCTCCATGGAAGCACTACAATGCTGAAAACCATCAAAGTCTTATGCCCTCTTTCTCAAAGAATAGTGGTTGTAGTTCCAAATCAAAACTTTGGCACAATATGGATCTTTGCCTTTTCAGGACTATAAGTTGTTCATTGATTTTTTCAACTAAAATAACATGGAAGATAGGGAGAAATTGGCTAAATTTTATAGGCACAACCTCACTTTGAAAAATATGAATTTTTGGGATCCCAATTCAAGATTAGAAGATATGCAGCTGACGGCTTTAGCATCCTTGATGACTCATGAAGAGACAAGAACTGAGGAGGTGAAAAGGGTAATGGAAAAGGAGGAAAATGAACCATTGCATATCAGGACAGAGCTATTGAGCCTAAAAGTTTTCATCAGAAATCATGGTCCCATCTCTAATTATGTTGCTTTAGCACCCAAATACATTGCTACCTATGATCAAGCAATTCTACACTTTGAAGACACATTCAGGAAGTTGGGAAAATAAAGTCTGTAAGCTTGCAAGAGGAGATGGCATGCCTTACCCCACAATCTATAGATCAGAGAATATCACTCTCCTGAAAGGCTAAGGAATTCATTGGAGAGAAAAATATTGAAAAATAGGATCATGCAAAGGATGAAAATAAGGTGGATAGGACTAAATCTCATTCCACCCTTTCTGTTAGTCTTACAAGAAGGAAGAGATGAAGCAAGAGAGAAAAAGGAGTGGATAGAGATAGAGAGAAATGCGGGTTTTTACCCCTAAGATGGCACTCCATAGAAGGAGCTTTGGGATGTCATGGAGGCCACCCGGGCCATGAAATAGTTTCACATGGATGACCGAGTTTCTCCAAGGATGAGCAACACCTTCAGCAAGGGGGTAATGATGAGTGTTGTCAATAGGTACATTTTCATTATCAATATGCCATTCTCTAGCCTTAAAACTATCCTTATCTTACATTAATTCCCATTTTTTTATTATATTATGCTTACTAACAAGAGTAAAAGGTGCTTTTCGTAGTATGTGATCTAATGGGGTTTAATTGCAGAAAAATGAAGCATTTTGTAGGCTACTACTATGCAGGGGATTGATGGAGACAACTAGGAGATAATCTAAGGGGTTTATCAACCTCCTTAGCACCCTAAATTCGCATTGGGATCACAATATCCTCTCTCACCAGTTCGATCTCATTAGCAGTTGTGTGAATCCTAATCCAAGTGAATATTAAGAGGGACAAGATCCACCATTTTCGAGATCAAGGACAAAACCACTCCTACTTTCAAGGGAGCTTCTTTAGATGCCCTTTTGTATAAATAAACTACAAGAAGAGCTAATTAGGATTCAAAGTTATTGTTCATGTAGGTGTAGCTATTGAGCTTCAAGCTTGACATTTTTATTTTAAACTTTTATGTGATGTATTAGACTTGCACATTTTGATAATGAGAAGTTAGATTTTAAGCTGCATCTGAGTTGGTTTCAGAGGGCTGAGACCCTTGGGTTTGGGCCCAACCTAGAGGCTTTGGTCCCTCTTATTGTACTTATGTTTCTTCTTTATTCCAAGTAGTTCATACTTATTTGCATTTTAATAGAAATTAATCTATAAAATATTGTGGTTGCAGGCTCTACATCATCTCACCATCACAGTCCAAAATGATTGTATTTGTGATTTCTTGGAAATATATTAGTTATTGGTTTTCCTATTTTAAATTTTGTTTCTATAGCTTAGAAGTCATTTTGGTGATTAGATCAGTGGTATTTCATAAATTAGATGTTATTTAAATTCAACTCGTCTTTTCCATCATAATTTATTTCATTTTTTCAATGATAAATGGGTGAATGTATGTGATTGATTGCAGGGTTGGTTGATATATATGGAAGGGCACCTTCACCACTTCCATATTAAGCTCCTTCGTCTTCATATTCCACTTCAAAACTCTATCCCAAAACCCTATTTTATAATCCATTCTACCTAGTACACTGAGAGCACTCATCCTAGTGCAAGACAAGCCTCCAAGAGGTCTTGATATTGGTTAGGGGCTCAAAACAACCTCCCTTCATTTCCTTCAACTTCCATCCACCTCTCCATACCCTCAAGATAACATTTTCACCTTCAAAAACCACTTAGATTCCCTCTTGTAGCATTACAGGCCTTCCTATAACAAACTTGTAGCATCATTTTCCTTCATTCATTTTGATCCCCACTGCAAATTTGACTTAGTATAGATGCATAATGACCCCCAACTATGATTTTATGATCAGGAAAAGATCCTAGGCCACTCCAACCCTTCATTTTGTTCACTACAAAACATAGTAGAGTTAGTTTCTTTATCACAAAAGTAGGTTATTGATTTATAAGCAAGTGTGAACTAGGTAGATGATACATGCAATTCCGATTGGTAGTTTGATGAATTATGAAAGATAAATTAGCTTCCTTTATGAAATTAGATGTGGTAATTTGATGAATTCTACAAAATAATATAGTTTTCTTTCTACAAGTAGATTATCCTTTGTTCTTTCATGAATTGATTAGTTAGAATTTACAAGTTGAGTCAATGGCATTTCTATTTTCATAACTAGAAGCAATTTCCAATTGTACCTTTATCAACAAGCTTTCATTCTAATTCAATATGAGGAAGTTTCTTTGATAACTTCTAATCTAATGTCATAATTGAGGGTGGCATGAGTGGAATCCTATCTCCTTTTCATATAGCACCGTCACCTCAAAGTTTGTACGAACCCCATGTTGATAATCTGAGTTAAGGAGCCCTTGGGAGTTGCAACATTCTTGTTGCAATTCCAAGGCTCACGAGTTGGCTTAGTTAATTTGATTTGATGGCCTAACTTGAGTCATGTAGAGTGGTTCCAAATTTTAGGAGCCTAGGTTGATTTTAATTTGAGTTTTAATAGTTTAATTCAGTTAAGCTGAGTTAATGTAAGTTAAACTAGTTCCAACTATTGGAGGAACTAGTAGGAGGTCTAACAACGGGGTGTAGCTTGATGTGTTCAACCATTTAACTGATAAATTAGCGATAATTAACTCATGCATGCATGAAAATCAATTTAATCACTTGAGATTTGAGTTCAAGGGAAGTGTACTATTAGTTGTATAATTTTTCGAGTTGTAGAGGTGCTACATGCAGTTAGAGAAGGGCCTATAGGGATTGCACAATTCTAATTAGGAATTTCCCTAATTAATAGGGGCTAATTCCAAAGGAAATAGGAGCTTGGAAGGCAACGAAATTGACCAAGTATTAGCCAGAGTCAACTTGTGACATAGTGAGATAGATTATACTTGTGCAAAGATTGTTCAGGTTGAACAAGCATTGTATTTTCTTATCTATTTTTTGACTAATGCAATATATATAGGAAGGGATTTTGAGGAGTTTATTTCCCCTTACATAAATATTTTAGCATATGTTATTGAATCTTTTCCATGTTTATGTTGTGATTTCTCGATCAATTAATTGTTTCTTCTAATGAGTAGAGTGGATTCAAGTCTTTTGTTTTAGAAAATTACATAAGCAGTTTGAATCTACAAGGAATCTCTACAAGTTCCTTCCATTTCAGGATCTATGAAATATCGTTCATAAGCATTGCCAATATCATGATCTACAGAGGAAGTTATAAAATACTATGAAACTTTCCTATGAAAAGTAACATCCACGCCAATATGGAGATGTTCAAAGTGTGGGTTATCTATGGCAGAAGGCTTTACTGACTGATTTGGTAACTCATGTCTATCACCATGAGCATTTCCTTCGACAACTTTTGTTGAGAATATTGTCTATAATTTTTTCTATTTTGATGGAAATTTGATGTGTGATCCACAGGGTTAGAAGATGGACAAATTGTATTTTTGTAGCATTAAAAATTCACTTGACTTGTGAGAGACTCAAGAAATTCAACCTTTTTTAATGTTGAGAGTGTAGAACAAAATGGGTGAATATTTCCTAAAAGTATTCCTTGAGAGTGTGCATGTTCCCTTATTTTCAATATTTGTTTGAAAATGTGTAGATTCTCAATTTGTCTACTACCGATGGAGTATTTCCAATCCATTGCCATAAGATAATGCCATTCTGAACTTTTTCATAATTGAATTCCATGTTGCCATGTAAATTTAATTTTAGATACATGTTCATTGGAAGTACCAGATGGTTCACAATATCCTTCAAAATGCAACTAACATGGTTCTCTTTCAAATTGTTGGTCTCTCATATCGAACATCAGATCATTGGGATGATATTTAATATTTCTATCTGTTACACTTCTATTATCATTTAGGGACTCTTTGACATAAAATTGAGATAAGCTAAAAAATTGATAGATTTTTCATATGAATTCCTTCAAATAGTTTTTCCCATGATTTATTTGTCCCAAATGAGCCATGTTAGCCATTATTATAGATAGAAACCTGAAGACCTTCCTCAGATCCCTATAATGGTTGTTTATTGTCAAATGAATTTTGTGAGGCCGTATTTTGAATTTCAGTTGGTTTGGAGTTTCACTACATTCACACATAATCTTGGATTGAAAATATTGTGCATGATAAATTTTCCTCCATTAAGGTTTTGGGAATATTCTTATAAAATTCCAGAAATTTGATCCTATAACCATTTGAGATAGAAGAAACATAATATTCATTCCCATTAGCATTCTTGACTGCATTGAAGCTAAAATTTTTCTTATCCGTTTCTACTGAGAAACACATATCATACAACATATGCATCTTATGAAAAACTGCTTTCATCAGAGTTTTTCTTTCTACAGGAGTCTGTGACGAAAATATAGGGTTTTCAAGCTTGTGCAGGTGTTGAACTCCATGGAAGGGTGCAAAGGAGGGAGCTCCACTCCCTCCTACAAGTAGGTTGTGGCCATCCAAGGTAAGAAACCAATAGAAACTGTCAGAGGTCCTTCGGGAGAAGGGAAAAGGAACATGGAAGAGGAGCAAGATTTTATCAAATCAAGGGAGAATAATAGCACAAAAGAAAATGAGGAAGAAGACAAGGAACAGGGAACAAAAAAAAAGCACAAAAGGGACCATGTAAACCCAAATCTGTGGTTACACCCAGAGTAGTTTTAAATAATCCTGCTATGCAGGCGCACAGGGACCACATATGGACATATGATATCATTTGTAAATTCATGGGATTATGACCCACTGAAAAGGCATTACAGACATGGATTAAATACCACTGGAAACCAAGAGGAAGCATAGACCTACATCTTGGGTCAAATGGATTCTTCACTGTGGTCTTTACAAATATTGAGGGTAAAGATAAGGTGTTTGAAGGAGGGCCCTACTTCTATGCAACAGCAGGCCTCTACATGCGGTCGTGGATGATGAACTTTGTCCCAGAGTGAGAGACTTTCACTTCGGTCCCGATCTTGGTAAGACTCTACTCCCTACCTCTTGATTACTGGCAAACAGAATCGTTGTTTGCCATAGGAAACAAATTAGGGGATTTTGTCAAAGCTTCTGAGGCCACCAGAAGGGGAAATTACACTTCCTTTGCACGAATTTGTGTGGAGATGGATCTCTCTGGAGCTCTACTAGATGAGGTCATCTTGGAAGTTTTTGATGAAGAATGGGTGCAAATAGTAGATTATGAACATATTCCTTTCAAATGTCGCAGGTGCCATGAGCATGGGCTCCTATTTAGAGACTGCCCTCTCAGTAAAATAGAGAACAAAAGTAAAGATACCACAATGAAAGATACTGAAAGATTTCACAAAGTGGGACATAGAGGAAAAGGGGGCAAAAGGGGGCCAAAGCAACATCAAACAGAAAGGCAACAGGCCAGTCTGAACAAGTTCCAAGTACTTGAAGAAGAAGAAGAGATAACAAAAGTAGTTCAGGTAATGGAAGGAAGCCCAGTGGAGAAGGAGAAATAAGAAGACAATGAAAAAACACAGGATATTAATAAACAGAAAGATACTATGCTGAGAGATGTAGAACTGGAGATGGACGAGAAAATGATCGAGAGTGAGATGGAAATGGAGGACCATGAATTACAAGAGATTCTTGATAGAGAACACCTAGATCTGGAAGGGTTCTTGAAATAGGGAACCATGGGAGTAGTAGACTCATTACCTCAAGAAGAGTTCAACAGAGTACAACATCTGTTCCTATGGAAAAATTAGGCTAAAGGGCTGGAAAGGCAAAGAAAAAATGAGAGGCAGGGAAACGTAGGTGTGAAAACTATGAAAACCACACCAAGATTAGCACCTAGAAACCGAGGAAAGAAAAGAGGTAGGAAAAAGCAGAACGAGCTATTAATGGAATGTGGAAAGCTAATGATAGATTCAGGTAAGATAAAAACCTAACCAACTACTCCTTTACAAATCTTTAATAATGAAGTTCACATCTTGGAATATCAAAGGTCTAGGTAGTAAAAGAAAACAAAGAATACTTAGTAATAGAATGAAACAAGAAGCTCCAGATATTATCTTTATCCAGCAAACGAAATGTTCCATTCAACAAATAAAAGAAATTCACAGCAAATGGCTCAATTGTTTTTAGTTTTTAGAATTCAAAGCAGATAATACAGCAGGAGGCATACTCACTCTTTGGAACCCCCAAAAGATTGGCATAATAGATGATGAGGCATCTAGGAATTATTTATCAGTGGTTATTCCGCCTGTGGGAGATAGGGAGACTTATTTGGTCACGAATGTTTATGGCCCTCAAAGAATGGATGATAAACTCAGGTTTCTAGATTCTCTTGCAGATCTAAGAGACAGACATGTAGGAGTACCATGGATCATGGGGGGGGGACTTCAACATGATCAAATCACTTTCGGAGAAAAAAGGGGGAACCAGAACTTTAAGCAAAGTCTCTTCAACATTTCAAACTTTTATAGATAATATGAAGCTAGTTGATACTGAGACAAGTAATGGTCTCTTTACTTGGAAGAATAAAAGAGGAGAGTCTCAAGTAGCCTCAAAGTTAGACAGATTCATAATCTCAGAGCGCTTTATGCTCACCGACAAGGAAATGATAGCGAGAATTCTCCCCTTCGGAGGGTCAGAACATTGGCTTGTTCAACTTGAGGTTCAGGGCATTGGTACCCCCAGGAACAGACCTTTTAGATTTGAGAATATCTAGCTCACCCACCCAAATTTCATTGATAACATTGAAAAATGGTGGACAAAAGATTTGCATATTCAGGGTACAAGGATGTTCCCGCTACACAAAATACTAAATCACATCAAGCTCAGACTTAAAGATTGGAACAATAATGAATTTGGCACTATTTTTGAAGTGGAAAAAGTTGTTGAAGACAAAACACAGGAACTCAATCAAGCCCATATCGTAGATGGATTTGATAAAGTTAGAAATGATCAAGTCACCAAACATCATTAAGACTGGGAGAATTTATGTAAACAAGAGGAACTATTTTGGAGACAAAAATCTAGAGTTCACTGGCTAAAAGAAGGAGAGCGAAACACTAGATTTTTCCACAGATCCACCATGGCAAATAGATCTCATAATAGGATCTCTTCGATCAAGGAGGAGGGAGGTCATCTACTTTATTCCCATAAAGATATAGAAGTTGTGTTAGTTCAGTAGTTTCGAGGTATAGCAAAGGAAACCATTTTAGACAGAGATCATTTTATCAGGGACTTAACAAGGCATATAACTAGGATGGTATCTAGAGAGGATAATTTCAATCTTAATAGGCCAATGATAGAAGAGGAGGTTATTGAGGTCATCAAAGAAATGCAGAATGGTAAAGCACCAGGCCTTGATGGTTTTAATGTGGATTTCTTTATGGCTTGTTGGAATATTGTTAAACAAGATATTCTCAATGTAGTGGAAGATTCCAAGATGAATAGAACTATTTTGAAGGTGCTCAATACTTCCTTCATCTCCCTGATCCCCAAACAAGACAATTCTCAGACTCCTGATAGGTTTAGACCCATAGTTTTGTACAATGTGGTATACAAGATGATATCCAAGGTTTTTGCTAATAGAATCAAACCACTTCTTCCTACTCTAGTTTTTGTGGATCAATCTGGTTATGTGGAGGGTAGACAAATTCTCATTAACATCATTCAAGCACATGAGGTGGTGCACTCATTTACAAGAAATAGGAAGGTTGGAATGATTATGAAATTGGACCTAGCCAAAGCTTACAATAATTTGAATTGGAACTACATCATAAAGGTCCTTATTTCTTTTGGGTTTGGTCATAACTGGGTAAGATAGGTCATGGCCCTAGTAACTTCTTCTAGCTTTTCAATTCTGGTTATTGGTTCTCCCTCCGAGACTTTTACTCCTTCAAGAGGTCTCAGGTAGGGGGATCTGCTCTCTCCCTTTTTCTCCATCCTCATGGTAGAAGGACATGGTCATTCTATCAAGAATGTGAAATAAGTTGGTAATACCAAGGGTCTCCAACTTTCTAAGACTGGACAAGTTTTGACCAATCAAAAATTTGTTGATGATACTATGTTGCAGGGAATCCCCATGATCAAAGAAGCACTAGTGTATAAACAAATCTTGTGTGATTTTTCCATGCCTATATGTATGGAAGCTAATCTCTCCAAATCTAAGATTTTTTTCTTTAATACCAATATTTCTATTCAGAGAAATATCTCCAGAATTCTGGGCTTTCAAAGGGATGTCCTTCCTTCCAAATATTTGGGAGTTCCTCTAACTAATAAACCTTTGCACAAGAGCATTTGGGAACCGGTGATTAATAAGATCCAAGATAAAATTAGGAAATGGACTATTAGATCTTTAAACTTGGCTAGTCGGTTAGTGCTTACAAAAGTTGTTCTTCAATCAATCCTCGTCTTCATGCTATCAGCCCTTCCAGGTCCTAAAGGAATTTTTCAACAATTTAGAACCGTTAAAAGAGACTTTCTTTGGGGTAAGGGGGAGGAAAGAAAGAAATGGGCCTTGGTAGCCTCAGATAATATTTGCAAACCTAAAAACCATGGGGGTCTTGGATTGGATGATCCGGAGTTACTAAGCAAAATTTTAGGCGCAACATTATGGTGGCATTGGCTAAAAGACCCTAAGGCTCAGTAGCCTAGTATCTAGAAAGAAGAATATGCCAGCTCTTGGCAAAATAATGATCACATAAGGATGTCTGGCATCATAAAGGGCTCACACATCTAGAATAAGGCCTGGGAGAATAGAGGCTTAGTACAAAAAAATAGCTTCTAGGAAATTAGAGAAGGAGATCTTGCTTTATTTTGGGAGGATAAATGGCAACAAGAACCCACACTATTAAGAGAGGACTTTTTGGACCTCAAGAAAGAGACAGACACCAAAGGGTTATTTAAGGTAAAATATTTTTGGGATCAAACCAATAGTGAAGGAAAATGGAGAACCTCAAAGAATATTGATCACAGGGATGATAGCCCTTTGAAAGCAAAAGCAGAGGCACTTCTGAAAATGTTGGAACAAAGGAAGATTTTAGTTACAGGGAGGCATGACCAACTTAGATGGGGAAACAATAATGAATATACCTTCAATCTTAAGGAGGAAAAATGCTTACTCCTTGAGCTGGAATCCAATGTACTCGATAGGGTTTGGTAGAACCTATGGAGGCATCAAGGATGGATGAAGATCAAACTCTTCATGTGGCTGGTACATCATAAGAAAATTTTGACTTGAGATAACATTCAGAAGAGGGGTGTTCTGGGACCTTCCAAATGTCAGCTCTGTAAAGCCCAAGAGGAAACAATGGAGCACCTTCTCAATAATTGCATTTTCACCTCCAGGTTATGGGATACTTTCGCCATTATTTCCCAACAGACAGGCAAGGACAAAGGAAGCATTATCAATACCATAAACAACTGGAGATAAAACTTCTCTGATTGTGAATTTCTTGGGTCAGCTTGGGCTTTAACACAAAGGTTCATAATATGGAACGTTTAGAAAGAAAGGAACAACAAAATCTTCAAAAATGAAAAGAGTTCCTCCCAACACCTTTTCGAGCAGATCTTAAGACAACTTAAAGAGACGGTAGGTACTATAGTGCGAACTTCCCTTTAGAATCCACCTTCAGAAGCTGGAATGTAGATACTTCTAGTATGTAGGGGCTTATACCATAGGGCTTGCATAGCAAGGTAATGAAACTGGATACTGAGTAGGATTTCTACCATCCTCGCCCTCAATGTTTTTTGAAATACATCATTGATGGGACTTCAAAACGCAACCCAGGTATTGCTGGCTTTGGAGGGGTGTTAAGGGATGAAAACAACGATATCATTTTCATCTTCCATTGCCATTTGGGAAGAGCCACTAACAATATGGTGGAATTATTGGCTCTTGAACAATGTTTAGAATTCGTAAAGTAGGATAATCTCCAAAATGTAATTGTTGAAGCTAATTCTGAGTTAATCATTAACTCGGTCAAAAGAATCAGTTGTGGCACGGAGCAGGAGAAGGTCTCAAAACACAGGAGGCTACTTCAGATCTTTCAAAGGATTCAGCTTCACCTCCTTTGCTTATGTACAATGAGTTTTAACCATGTGCCAAGGACGGAAAATAAATTGGTGGACATTCTGGCCAATCAAGGGGTGCTTTGTACCAAAAGAAGGGTCGTGCTGAATTGGCAAGAGATGCCTCAGAATAGATTAAAGGGGCATTTTCATGACCAGGCAGATGAGGATAAGATGGTGTTTAACAGAGCCACAAAGGTGGGGTCTCGTTGATTTGGTTTCATTATGAAGTGTTTTTTATGAAGTGAGGTCATTTTTGGGATGCAGGTCACTGTCGGCCTCCTTAACACTAGTAATTACAAGCACAGAAGGTTTAGATGGAAGTTGCTTGGCAAACATTGTTTTTCGAATGGTCAGCTAGACGGATGGATCTTCATACTACATTGGTTCATGTGCCAGCGGAGATGGGATGGAGCAAGTGGCTAGAGTCTTGGCTTTCTCAGCGGCCTTAAAACCCCTGTCTTTCTTTATGTGGATGCAATATCGTTCTCAGGGTGGTTTATGGTTTATCATAGGCCCTTCAAGTTGAAAGCGGTTTTTCAGAGTTGGGAGCGATTCCACTCACCAAGAAACACGTGGCCAAAGGAGGGGAAAGAATACCACTCTCATTGTGCACTAATTCTCGGTGTTATTGGCTCGTGCAAAATGATCCTCAACCATCGGATCAAGCAAGATGGATCTACAGTTAGGAATAAGTGAGTATGTTGGTGGGTCTAGGTTTATTGCATGGTTAATAGTTGTGCTTCTAGGTATTGTGATATCATCCTCTCACGTTGGATCTAGCGAGGAGAATTGATGGTTAAGATTAAGTATGCAGGTCCAGGTGAGGAATATCTTCTGTTCTTATTTTGCATCATGGTGGTAATTGATGTATTTCATGTGATCTACATGCTCGAGGGTTATTGCCCCATTCAGACCTCAAATCCTTTTCGATTGGTCCCTATTTCCTCATTAGGTCTAATTCTAATTTTAAATTGGCTACTTGTTTCCAGCCCGATTTGAACCTTATCTATCAGATCTCTAAGGGGAGATCAAACAATCTCAGCTTTGTCTGTTTTTTGAGGGTTTTGTAGTTTTGTTTGTGGGACCTTGGCTCGGTGCTTTAGCGTTTAGCTCGGTGCCTATTTCAGAGAAAACTGGTGTCTTTTCGATCAACTGGCCCTCTAGGTTTGGTAGCTACCCTAGAAACAACAGTTCAGAGTAATTCAACAATTTCTTCTATGCACAATAGATAAGAGAAGGATGACAGGAACAACCTGGAACTTTCACTTAATCCTTTGCTCAATCTTTCTCCCCCTTAATAGAGCTCACAACTCCTCTCTGTACTTATCCCACTTGAAGAGTACCTATAGAAACATTGTAGCAAAGAACCATCAAAACATCTTGATATCTTGTAACATAAACACTACAGAATCAGATATATAATGAACATACATTAGCATTCACAAACAACAACATTCACAAATGCACAATTATATGGAAGAAAACTTGAAGAATCTTATTAAATAGAAGGGAGAATTACAACCCAGTTGTCTGATCTAGCATCATCCTCCCAGCATCAAGCCCTCCTCACCTCATGAAATAGCAAATAACACCAACAATACAATGCTCTTATCTCAAACACAAACTATTAGCACCTCCTTGCAATTCACAATATTCCAGCCCCCTTGGATCTCTTAGATGAGGGATCCATTTATAGATGTGTGTAAGGGTGTGAGTCATCTTTGGGGCTTTGATTAGTGTCATTCCACTTATTGCAATTTGTTCCACTTGGAGATTTCTTGGATCTCTTACTCATCCCTGGCTGAATTCAGAGAGGCAAGTGTCATAGGAGAAGTTTCTAGAAGATTCCCTGAGCATCCACTTAGCAAACTGTCTCGGACATTTTTCCATCCTCGCTCATCACACCCCAAAGAAGGCCTTATCAATATGCATGGCACCTAGCTAGTGTAGAAGTTATTATGCATCACACGCTAACAGTGGAGCAGCCAGTATGGTCCAGTTTAGGCCAATTCTAGATGGTTTTTCAGGTGGAAGTTTTAGGGAATGATGTAATTAGATGACCATGGTCTTTTAGGGTATGAAACAACACTTTTAGGGGTTGAATAGCCCTAGTTTATCGACATATAATATTGGGGTTGATTTTCCAAAATATGTCTATAATAGTTGCCCCCTAAAGCATGAAGTCGTAAATATTGATGTTGGGTGAAATGCTTTATCATGAGGATTCGAGGTTTTGAACTAGAAGGTGACCTGTATAAGATACAAGATAATACATCATCATAATATAATTTTGATGATCTAGTTGAGGCGGGCATCCCCATGCTCGGATTTTATAAATTCATTTCATGTACATAGAACAAATATTCATCTGTATATGCAGACTAGTGATTCTTCAGTTGTAGAGTCATCATTCTTGGTCTGGATGACCATCTGTGTAGCTTCTGTGTACATTTGATGTTTTTATATCCTTGAATATATCAAAGCCTAGATGGATGAAACTAGATCTGGGCTCTTCAAAACTCGTTCAATATTTTCCCGATGTACAAGTCGATCCATGTTAAAAGATGTTTCGAAGTCGAATATGGAACGACATTTCCTGGTTACCAGCCAATAATGTGAGCTATTAAGATACATGAGAGGAATCACCGATAATGATGATATTAACGTGTTGTGAATATATGACTTGAGTTCGAACACGACATAAAATATTTCGATCGAAGGCCATTGATGTTAACCTGTTTCCAGAAGTGAGAAACTTGCCATTGAGGGATGAAAGCTTCAAAGTACTGAAATGGCTGTTTCTAAGTCGACTTCTTGGATAATGTGTTGATGTCGACAAGAAGTGACCCATCATAGGAGGGCCTTAATATATCCCATATATATGACACGAAATGAAGCAAATGATTTTTGGAGGTGAAAATGATTTGACGACACAAGGTTCATGAATGGCAGTCATGAAAAATGAAGGTTGAATGTATTGCAATGAATGAGGCATTAACTGGGTTTGTGGTTTCTCAACTGAATGACTTCTCTTGAACATGTCGGTGACTCTGAGATGGATTGGTAGTGTTAACCCAAATATATGGATGGTGTGGGATACCAATGGTTAGATGACTGGTGAACGAAATAACCCAACCTAACTCAATAATGGTGATGGAGTGAAAGTGTCATCTTCAATAGCGACCTGCTACCATCAATTTCTCCAAGTTTTCTTCCCTTTTTCCCAGTCATTGCTAACCAGTACCTCTTTATTTTTGGCAAGCTTGAGGAGCATAACATATTCTTGTTCTATAATTTTCCCTTTGAGCAAACCCGTCACTATGTTTTAACGAGTCTAGCGTCAGTGAAACTCATTCTTGTCTAGGTGGACAAGTTTTTCGCTATTGTTTTAATGGGTTTAACGACAAAGATAACTTAGTACTTTTCATGTTTAGAGAGTTTGAAAAGGGGCGAAAAGGAAACTCTAGTAGCTCTTTTTTTTAGATTAACCACTTAAGTTTGAAAAAGGATAAAATAATACGAAAGGGATGACTTTTCTGATCACTTTAACAAGCCAAAAAGACAAGCACTCAAATGTTTTCATGAGATAATCCCTCGGGTCCAAAAAAGATTAAAATGTACAAGAGGGATGGCACTTCCAATAAATTTAACAAGCTGGAAAGGCCAATTGCTCGCCAATATTTTCATATTTAACGAGCTCGAAAAGAGTTTAAAGGAGACTCGTTTTGAGGAACGTATGGTGTCTAGGGTAGCAACTAGTTCCGGTTAATCTTGGAACTTTCTCGAAACATGGTGAATTCTGTGAAGAGGTTGGCTAACAAGACCACTCATCGCAACTGTTCCTCAAAAAGGGTAAACAAGCAAGTGGAAGTGTATGATCGGCCAAAAGAATGGAGATGATAGGAGGTACACAACCAAAGCTCAAAAGGCTGATAGTCATGGCAATCAGAAAGGCTAACTACCCAAGGTGGGTTCATTTCTTAACGAGCTTGAACTGTGGGGGAACTATGCTCAGTAGTAGTAGGTTCATTTTTTAACGAGCTTAAACCATGGGGGAGATATGCTTAGTTTTAGTTTTCTTTTTTTATGCAAGATGGAATCGACAAAACTAAAAAAGCTAGAAAAGAAAAATCTAGAAACGACAAAAACTAAAAAGCTAGAAAGCTAGAAAATGAAATTGGAAAATGTTTGCATGCACCCAACATGGTGAAAAGGAGAGTCTCCAATAACCTTACGGAAAATTCTATGGTTAGGAAGGATGGTTTTTTCCACAGAATAGACGAGACATCCTTGGCTTCGTCTGCAGAATAGACAAAGTTGAATGGTGTGTCAGATGAATCGCATAACCTACAGGGAAACAACGTTCAGTAGGATGGTTTCATCCATAGAATAGACAAAACACTTCCTTGGGTTTGTCCACAGAATAGACAAAGGTGAATGGTGTCTCAGACCAATCACATAAGCTACATGGAAACTTATCTTTTCAGCTAGATTCATCCACAGAATAGATTTTTGGCAAGCTTGAGGAGGATAACATATGCTTCTATAATTTTCCCTTCGGGAAAACTTGTCGCTATGTTTTAATGAGTCTAACGATAGTGAAACTTGTTCTTGTCTAGGTGGACAAGTTTGTCGCTATTTTTTTAACGAGTTTAATGACAAAGATAACTCGGTCCTTTTCATTTTTAGAAAGTTTGAAAAGAGATGAAAAGGAAACTCCAACAATTCTTTTTCATAGAATAATCCTTTAAGTCTGAAAAAGGATAAAATAATACAAAATGGATGACTTTTCTCATCACTTTAACGAGCCGAAAAGACAAGGGCTTGAACTTTTTTGTGATATAATCCCTCGAGTCTAAAAAATATTAAAATGTACAAGAGGGATGGCACTTCCAATCACTTTAATGAGCTGGAAAGGCCAATTGCTCGACAATCTTGTCATATTTAATGAGTCCGAAAAGAATTTAAAGGATACTCGTTTTGAGGAATAAGTGGTGTCTAGGGTAGCAACTAGTTCCGGGTAATCTTGGAATTTTCTCAAAACATCGTGAATTCTGTGAAGAGGCTGGCTAACAAGACCACTCATCGCAACTGTTCCTCAAAAAGGGTAAAAAACCAAGTGGAAGGGTATGATTAGCCAAAATAATGGAGGTGATGGGAGGTACACAACCAAGGCTCAAAAGGCTGATAGTCATGACAATCACAAAGTTTAATTACCCAAGGTGGGTTCATTTTTTAACAAGCTTGAACCATGGGTAACTATGCTCCGTGGTAGGTTCATTTCTTAACGAGTTTAAACCATGGGGTAACTATGCTCAGTGGTAGTTTTCTCTTTTTTTTCTTACACAAGCTAGAATTGACAAAACTAAAAAAGCTATTAAAAAAAGCTAGAAATGATAAAACTAAAAAGCTAAAAAGCTAGAAAATGAAATTGAAAATGGTTTGCATGCCCCCAGCATGATGAAAAAGAGAGTCTCCAGTAGCCATATGGAAACTTTTGTGGTTAGGCAGGATGGTTTCGTCCGCAGAATAGACAAAACATGTCCTTGGCTTCGTCCGCAGAATAAACAAAGGTGAATGGTGTGTCAGACCAATCACATAACCTACATGGAAACTCATCTTTTCCACTAGGTTCATCTGCAGAATAGACAAGGGTGCATTCCCCCCTAAACTTCGTTACATTCACTAGACTACTCCTCACAGTCAGGTGGATGAAATGAAGGTTGAAGAGACATTCTCGATGCAAAAGGACCATTTAGGGATGATGATTGACTTGGAGCTATCCTTGAACCAGGAAATGAATGTTGGTCAATAGTGATAATTTTACCTTCATGTGGGAAACACATCACTCGGAAGAGTGTTGAAATGATAGCCTCCATGCTATAAACATAGTCATGTCCAAGGAGTAGGTTGTAACCTAACGGTCCTAGGACTACAATCACATTTAGGTGAACGGTTTTCCTTCTCAAAGTGATCGGTAACTTAGGAAGGATCCCTAATGGTTGGGTGGTTCCTTTGTTAAAGCCTGAAAAATTTTGTGTAATAGGCATAAGTGATGGTGAACCAAGCGCTTTCCAAGCAGTTGAGGAAAGGATACTCACTGATGCCCCTTCATCTACGATAGTGCTAGACATGATCATTTTGTAAAGTTGTACTATGATCCAGAAAGGTACATAAGAAGGAAGGTAGAATCTTGCTAGTCGATTCCAATCAAAGGAAGTGATCGGACTGCTTGGAGGGGGTACCGAATAAACAAGATAATTAACCGCTTGAGTTATGAGTACTAGGGGATTTTCCTCCTGTTGTGAAGGAACGGGTGCATAGAAAATTTTAGGGTCGAATGTTCGCCCTTTGGCGAAATTAAGGGATTTTAAATTTTTAGTGGGCGAATATTTTGTATCATAGTACATTTTTACAAATCACCTTAAATAGCCCACCTTATTTTATGGGAGAGGGTAAAAAAGGTAAATTTAGCCCTTGAAATTAGGAGTTACAACCTTCCATTCGCCCATTTTCAAGAATAGGTTTTATTTAAGTGAATCCATTCGCCCATTTTGAATAATAGGTTTTACTTAAGTGAATCCTATGGGCCAAATACCATATTTATAAAAGAGGTATGGTAAATTAATAAAAATATAGATAAATGAGAAGTATGGTAAATAAATAAAACAATTTTTATATTTACTCATAAGTCACCTTATATACATGCAAGGGTAAATAAAAATATAAGTAAAGTGGAGGTATGGTAAATAAATAAAACGTTTTTTTTATACTTACTCAAAAGGTATGGTAAATAAATAAAAATATAAATAAACTAGACATATGGTAAATAAATAAAACCTCTTTTTATATTTAGTCCATAACTCTCGTTCTATTTATGAAGGCTCAAGAAAGAGGTTTTATTTAAGTGAATCCTATGGGCCAAATACCATATTTTAAAAGAGGTAAGTTAAATTAATAAAAATATAAATAAACAAGAGGTATGGTAAACAAATAAAACATTTTTTTTTATTTACTCCATAAGTCACCTTATATTTACGAACACTCAAAAAATGCATTATATTTAGGTGAAACTTATGGGAAAAATACTATGGGACAAATACCATGGACTAGATTGTTATTAATACAATGCAAAAAAACATTATTAACCCTAATATTAGTATTAATAAAAATAAAAATGGCACATAGTATTGACCCATGGTATTCACCAAAATGGCATATGGTATTGACCCATGGTATTCACCAAAATGGCACATGGTATTGACCCATGGTATTCACCTGGAATGTAGCCTATTTAAATGGAGGAATTAAACCAACATATATCCATGTTTACTCTAGATCTACCCCTGAGAGGTATCAAATATTGTGATATGCAAACTAGCATTCTTGTAATTTAATGTATGTTAAACATTTTAGCTTGGTTAAAATAAAAAATAAAATAAAAATCAACTATTAATTTTATTAATTTTTATAAATTACTAATAGTAATTTTTAAGCTCCAGGTTTATGATAACCCATGGTATTGACCATGGTAATACCAAGATCTTACAAGATTTTATAATTGAGTAAAATATCAACCATGCCCGGTGAGAGATCGCCAAAAAATTATATATACATATTATATTATTCATAAAATCGCCTTCCATTTTTCCTATATACCATGGAGATTCGCCCAGTTATTATACATATAAATTTAGGGGGGGTTATTAAAATTTTCCCTGATTAAAACTTTCATACAATCACAAGGAACAAGTTTGAAAGAATCTACCCCTAGTTCAACCAATGGTGCAATGTGATCCAGTCACAATCGCACATCATAATAGGAAATCCCATGTGAAAGCATCCCTATCAAATTTTCCTTTGAATGTTATACACCGGCATGAATAATAATCGTTGGGTTTGCCATATCACAGCTCACCTTATGTATGATCCTGAGATTCTACCTAGTGTGATATGTGATTAGGAGAGACTTGATGATATATATGTTATATTTGATAACCCTGGCAGGTTCGGTATATTGCGATGTGTTATATATATAAACCTTGGGCTCCGACGATTGCGATATGTGATTAAGCTCTAAGCGAACCTGAAAATGTATGTTTTGCAGAGTTAATAACACGAGCGCGTGTGCTGTATAAGAGTATCCTTTGAAAACCTAGATCACAACACTTTATCAAAATCCACAAGAAAACATGGGAAAACCTACGACCGGACCATAAGGCCGGATTTCAAATATTATGCACCCAAGCATATAATTATTGCCGGGTCTGCTATATCGAATTGCACCTTATGTGTAGGCGGAGGGCTTTGCTAATTGCGATATGCGATTGGGGATAACTGGACTCGAAAATGTATATATTTCACTAGATGATCCCAACGAGTCCGTTGTTCGCATCATGCTTTATGTATGACTGTAGAAATCTGCCAATTGTGATAAGCGATGAGGGCATGCTTCAGTGAATTACAGAGATTGAGGGAGAATGGATATGTGTGGGTAGAGTATTTCCATTACAAAAGTGTTATAACAAAGGTAAAGCCGCGATAGAAGGTTTTGTGGGTTAAGTCCACAAATGACCATAGTAGTAAGATTGGGGGTGATTATATGTGCAGGCATAAATATACCATGAATGATTATGAGGGTTGAGAAAAGTCCCGAGGGGTAGAATGGGTTATCTATGAATCATGTAGTCGGGATATCATTCAGAGAAATGAATGATAAAACTTCTAAGGGACCCATTCAAATTTTCTACCATAGTAGGTTTTGATAGGGTGGTGTTTGTTACCACAATAAGCTATTGAACTATTATTGGATCTAATGGCGAGGGAAGACATGATGAGACTTATGTCGTGATGCAATTATATTATTATTGTTGAGTTAATAAATAAACTACTTGGACATATTCACGAAAGAGCACTAGAGTGTAGAAGACTTCTTTCTATCTAGGAAAATGTCATGGTGGTCAAGTCCACATGATGGACCTTCCCTAAAAGTGGTCCTAAAAATCCCTTGCAAACAAATAAAAGAAATTAAATTAACATAATGGAAGAGAAAGATTATGTTAATCACTTAGTGGGAGACAAATACTAAGTGGGGTGGAATAAATCACTACGAGAGAGAAGAGAGTGCTTTAAAGAAAAATAAATTCTTGGAAAAAATAAAGTAAAAATGCCTAAGCAAATGGTTAGAATACCTTAAATTAGGATGTTGCTAAAATATGTTGGGAAGAACAATCTATGAAAACAAACCAGCTAGGAATTAAGGAGGGGTTGATTCTAGAGGGCACAGAAGTCTTGGCTAAGGGAACTGTGGTAGCAGTTCATGGTCAAGAGGAATGTGCTCACTTTCTAAGTAATTTCCAAGAGGAGATTACAATAATATATTTGGTTTAATTTTATTATTGGAATGATATTCAATATGTATTTGTAGCTTATTTTATGAACTATTGTTGTATACCTTTCAATTATGAGTAAATTCCAAATGTTAATGTATAAATGTGTGGATATCTCATATTGTCCATATAAGTAGTGGTATGTTAGGTAATATAAATTATAGAATATAGAAGATATCCCTTGTACATGCTTGAACATGAAATCTAATGGATTTTTTTTTAAAGGAATCACCGAGTGTCAAAGTATTATATGTGGGGATGTATATAATAGAACTATTGTGCATGCATTATATCACATTTGCAAATTGAATATGGTGCATCCATAGTGAGAGTAGGCATAGTACTTAAAAATATTGTGTGCAAATAACATTGCCATTCAATGCGAAAGTGTACTCATAGGGAAATCCAATAAACTAAGCTAGTTAAGGTTCTCATAGAAAAAAGAAAAATGATCAAATTGTCTCTTAGACCATAGGTCAGTATGATAGGGCTATTTGATTACTGGTTTTATAATAATCTATGTTACTTCTAAAGTAAATAACTCTTATAATTTGGAAAAGATCATGTAACTCTAGTACACATAATTAAAAGGAAAAGGAAAAAGACATGCAATAATAACTAATTATCTACTAAACAGAGATAGTTGGATAGGGCACATAGTCATTTTATAATTAAGGAAAAATGAATGGCCATAACATATTACTAAAGAAAATTAACCATGCAAATAACTATAGTAATCTAAACAAAAGGATGAGTATTTTTTCATGTGTAAAATGATTTATTTATACAAGTTATCAGCATGTACGAGTTTTATAAACAAAAAACAAAAAAATGTTCTTGTAGGATAAAACTTAATTATATACCAATTGTTTAATATTTGGAGGACAATAACTATGATCCAAGCTAGCATTACTTTATTAGGGGAAGGTAATTAATTCATAAGTGGTTGATGGGGAATTCTTAGAAAAACTCCAAAATCAAACAAATTTGACCCTCTTAAGTTATATGAGGGCCTGTCTAGTTTGAAATTATAGAACAAAGAAAACCTCTCAACCTTTCTAATCAACAACTAATACAATTATTTTAACAAGTTATGGCTTAACATTTTAAGCAGGTGAAGAGCTATTCAATTTGCAAGTAGGAAAAAGTGCATTGTTGGATGGAAACCTGTAACATAACCAATGGAAAGGAAGAATTAGCCAAGTGTCGAGATCTAAAAACCTAATTCTTATGCGCTCACACTTACATTCTATCATATGATCTATAACTATAGAAGTCAAAATGAATATATATTGGAATATGGTTACATAAATAAATTAAACATAATTAAAAAGGGAATTAAAATGTTATCAATATCCTCACCTATGCTCGAGACTGAATGTTTCTATTTTCCACAAAATTAGTAAAGTAATGCAACTCAACTATAATGAAAAATTGTAATGGGAACCTAATCACGTATGATTATCTCTTTCCTTCGACATAATTTGAGCTGAAGGATAAGGGTCAAAGGAATTTCGTCATCCCCCATACCACCAAAATTTTGTCAGTAGGGAAAGTGAAAAAAAAACCTCAAAAGTTTTAAATAATGAATAAAGCATTCGTCACATGTCCAAGTCAAGAAATGACTCATACTGTGTCTAGTAAATGGTAGGATTTACAAAGAAACAAAAAGAAAAAGATAGCTATTCTTATACAACCAATTTAATATTGAACCTGGGACGAATGATTAACTCAATATAAGGATTTTTCCGCAACGAAATGATTTCCCCAATCCACACTCCAAACTCAATATAATGTTTAGATCCTGAAAATAAGAGGAGGAGCGATATTACCTGTGATATGTAGAGGGTCCTCGACACTCACCATATACACCTGAATGAGGTAAGGGTTTATTAAGATTTCTCATTAACTCTCAAAAATTTGAAACAAATAAATAGAGAGGAACAATGAAACCTATCGACATAACATACCTCTAAAATATATGTACTATATTATATATATATTATATATAATATATACATATATATATATAATATATATATACACGCACAATATATATATATATATATATATATATATATAAATACACGCGCACAAATAAGGAATTGCATACTTGGAGGGAGTGAGCTTCAAATCCCGAATCATGAATGCATGGAAACATTATCTCTCATCCTCAAAAAAAATCTTTTTGAATTTCCACATGTCCACAGGAAGAGTGGGTATGATTATTCAAGGGTTCGATCTACGAACTCGGTAATTATTAACTCAACATGTGAGTTTGGTAATAAACGAAATCACTAATAAATACCCATCCTATGAGATAGCTAGATAAGACTTGTACACCTCTTGACACAATAGATGGTATAAAATTGCAGGACAAAGGTCAGCATTTCCTCCTTGCAGTGACACGAGGGGCATGACATACAAATGTGGAAAACTTTAGCTTTTTGAAACAAACACCAAATAAAGGTTTAGCGTTAAGTGATGTGTAACCCTAAAAAAGTTTTTCATCATTGGATCACCTTGTTCTGCTCCCAACCGTTGATGATAGGATATCAAAAATGCCATCTGAAGTTCACATGGTCACCTTTGACATGCCCCATTACTATGCTATCAAGTACATAGTCATGTTAACATCTTTCGATGGCTACCTAATTACTCCAATCACCACCAATGTTTGAGCTAGATGTATGACACTAATGTAGGCATGATATGGTCATGAGAGGTAAACGTGAGCATTGCATCAGAGGATTTGTCCATGCAAGAAGTAAGTTAACTATATTACATTTATACAACCATGTGTCCTAAAATATTAGATAGAAGACACACATTTACACCCCAGTTTCACATTATTATAGGAAATGATATAAGGTATCAGTATATGATGTTTGTCAATATAATCAAAAGTAGACTACCATAACCTGGGAAGCATTAATGACGTTGATCTAAAGTATTAAACGTATAGGTATGATTTGAAGAGTAAAGTTTCGAAGGAAAACTTAACTGTTGAAATAAGTCCAACTAAAACTCTCGTATTTCATTACAATACTATTAGCATGTAATGGGAAACAAAGATTTAGGGAAATGGGTGTATAGAAGTGACATAAATGAACTTCTTGGGGATGCTCATATATATCTATATATATATCATAGTGATATATATCATAGTGTGAATGTAATAATTAAGTCATCAAATAACTAAAGTGTTGCACTATTCATTTGAATAGCAAAGAGGTATAGTTTAATAAAAACAATGCCCACTCTTGATACTTTAACCATTGTTTTAATCGTAAAAAGGATAAACAAAAAAACATACATACATAGTCTCGGGGTCATAATCCAAAAGTTACATACCATAATTAGAAAATCAAGGAACTAATGCGAGAGGATAATTATTACCATTTATACCTGGAGGAGTCAAACATGGCTATGATAGAGAATAAGGAATCCTGGAAGTAAAAAGGATAGAAAATTTTATGTTACAAGGAGGAATATATTTATGAAATGTAAACAACAAATAAGAAAGAAAATATCATGTAATAGTATGAAATATATGAAAACAAAATGAGAATAAATCCAAATATTAACAAATGAAAATGTATGGAAATAAGTGTATCACTGATTTTAAGTTATTGTACATATAAATGATTATTGATATTAGAAAAGAAATTGATGTACACATATGGTATTAGAGATGCTTGTTCAATAATCAGGCCTATAGGCCAACCGAAAATTATAATATAGAAATGAGCACCAGCTAAATCAAATTCAGGTGTGAATAGAAGATAATTATTTTCCTTCAAAAAATTAGTTATTGAAAGGGGTAACAAATTTACCAATAGTAAACCAATTCACAAATTAGGTTGAGGAGAAAAGGTATTAGAAGTATGATACTTTCTAGCACTACAACTAGGATGGAGAAGCATATTTTTTTTTTTGCTGAATATGACTAATTCTATTATCATACAAAACAAAGATACAAAATATAGTACATTGGGCAAGGCTAAGAAATTTTGCCTGTCAGCCCTTGCCTTGCCCTGCTATCAGTTCCAAAATTGAAAAGTTCAAAATTGGAATTGTTGCTTGACCATTGACGACAAAATTACATAACATGTATTAACTGAACAGACACCAGGGCCTTGGACTGACCCGGACAAAGACAAACATACAGCTGGACAAAGACAATCGACACCTGAACAATTATAATTGACACCTGAACAGTACAGCCGACACATGGATAGAGATAATGCCGCCACTTAGCCGAGTTATACCACGAAATCCCAACAAATATAACAGAGATTACCCGGGCGAGTTCAATCATCTTCAGTAGTCTGGGGCGCCTCTTCAATTCGGCACCCGAAACGGAGCGTGTCCTCGGAGTCAGAAAGCTAGATGACCACATCTGGGCTTCCCTCTTGGGTTGGCCTGCTCGGACCAGCAAGTGAATAACCAGCATGCAAAGAAGGGCCACCGTCCGGATCAAAATTGGTTGCTGGGGGCTCAAGATCTGACCCATGTTCACCTCCAGGTGCCAACCAACCCATTCCAGCTCCAACCGGAAGGCACGCAACTGGAGATTCTTCTTTGCTGGAGTGCTTCCCATCCGGCAGAGGCTCGGCCTCCATGTTCTGAGTGACGCTAGGCTCTATCATTATAGAAACAACCAAAGTGGAATTAACTTGAGGGCAGGGGAGCCCATACCTAAGCATTGGGAGCTCCATCTGTCGTTCTTCAGAATTTGGGCTTTTGCCATTATGCCCTTCCTCCTCCTCATTGCTGCCCTGAAATCTCTGAGGCAGCGTCGTTACCTCAATGCAGGAAGAGGGTGAATTATAATGGTTCTGCTGCAGGAGGGCCCTGCCTCTAATTCCCCCTCTTCGGCTACCCATTCGCGGCCTTTCCCTCGGCATTACAGCACTCCTTCCTCTCTGGAAACCAACACAAGCACTCTGAGCTCCTACAGCTGCAAGAACCAGCACCAGCGCCCTCAGCTCCACACCGTTGCAGGTGGTATGCTTACTAGGCTCATAAACCGGCGGAACACCCCTCAGATTCTCACTCCCATTTCCGTCTGAGCGGAGCAGGGTCTCACTGCAATGTGCGCACATATCCTTCTGCTGTTCCAACTTGCTATGTTTTAAACTTTTCTCTGCATCGAAAACCATCTTTCTCCCTCGAGCCGAGTAGACAGGCATTAATGCCATCGGCCGTTTGTATTCAAGCGGGTTAATACCCTGCTGCGCTTTGTACCATCGGTCACCGTAGGCATGCCACCTGCCCACGTGATGGCGCCTGCCATTACCATATCCCCTATGCACCCGCATCCGGGAGATGGAGAAGCATATTAAGGTTTGTCTCCTTAAAAAATAAAAACTATATTAAGAGTTCAAGCATATATATTAAAAAATAAAGGTCCCTTAGTAGGGTGTAGTAGGGTGAGATACAGTAAGAAAAGTAAATTAATGAATTACCTAAAAATAAACATATTACTAAATTAAATTTATGTAAGGAAATCAAATGAAAAGATTGAGAAAACAAAAAAAATAAAAAAATCAACACACCTGTATCTATTCAAATTTAAGGAGAATGAAATACAATTATACAATAGATGATATATGTAATGAGAGATATATAGGTAGTGGCATGTCAAGCTGTACACCAAATATTAACCCTTTTGAGCTAGGAAAAATTGGCTTGGGAATACGTGCATGTCCTCAGTGATTTTTCACTGAACAGTGTTGCTACCACAGTAGCTTAGCTAACAAAAAGTGGTTTTGATTGATAATTTTCCTTTAAGGGTTTAATTCCATTCCCAGTGTTACATCTTAAAGGAGGAGAACATCCTGCATGTGTTTCTTTTAGTGCATGACATATTTACAGAAAACTTTAATGTCTTCCAAGTTTAAAAGAAGCACTGCACATACACTTTCAATTTTGAGATGATGAGGGGCAGGTTTAAAATATAACTCCTCCTAGAATTTCCTAGATACAATGTTTATCAAAATGATATAATTTACTCCTAAGAACCATGGAATTATCGAAATCATCCCTCCACAATAATTCAACAATACCACTCATAAAAGCAATGGTGACTTGTAAAAATCCTATCAATCTGCCTCTAGAATGTGTACCTAAATTGTAACTAATACCATTGTAATTTCTTCCAAATTACTAGTATGGTTCTCTTGTGACAATTCTTTATGAGTGGCTTAAAATATGTTACAGGGGAAAGGTCATAAACTAGTATTATTTCATTCTAGCTTTTGGAAAATGCTTCTAATGATTTTAGTGACAACATGGTTCCTGATTTTGGTGAGGGAGGATTAATTCCATAAATTTGGAATGACTGGTTGTAAGTATGAAATTTTCACCCCATCAGGAAAGAAGACACTATTGTGAAGTTTTATCGCTTAAACATAATGTTTTGCAGGATGTTTTGGCTTGGGCACAAGGAAAGAATCCAATGAGTGTACCATATGTAGTGGTTGATATTATCTCGACATGATTGAAGCTCTATCAATATTATAATTGATAATTCTTCATACTAGGGAATAAAAGCTTATATTTCCATACTCACATTAGAGATATGAGTCATATTTCAATGCTTTCCCTTAGATTTAAAGAATAGAACCTAATTCAGGCACCATGTTAACAATTTGGTCAAACCCTCATGAACTACTTGGAAAATATTCTACAAATTCATATTTCATCCTTATGTATAGAATTTCTAATCACAAAGAGAAACATACAGTATAACATCATTTTGTGCTACATATTCTCATTTTTGTTATCTATCCCCAATTGATAATTTCACTTTAGATAACAAGCATATGACAATGTTAAACTAAGATCCTAAAATAGGCAATATTTTAATTGTTTAGTAAAACATTTTTGAATGGCATTGATAATCCAATGTGAAATTGTAATTTATTCTCATTTACCTAATTTCATAGGTATAAATTAGTACCCCAATTTGAATGCACACATATTCAAATTTTTTTGGGAGAAACTCTACGTTCATGCAACCAATTAAAATGAGTGATTGAACCCTAGAAGTTGTACCATGCTCTCGGTCAAGCACACAAAAGGATAAAAATTTAACAATTGAACAAAGAAATCATGATCACGGGTATCATATTTGTTCCTGTAAAAGAAGAAATGTTTATCTAATTGAATAACCATTAAGATATAATGGAAAAACTAAAATGGAAGTGAAACATTCAAACCTACTTGATAAGATGATACTATATGTATATGACGATAAGCACATATTTAAAGGGCTGGTTGAATGTGATATATCGGCATAATGATATACTGTGGATTAGCGGAAAAATAAAGAAGGAAAACAATAGAATGTATATGGAATAATTAGAGACTATCAAGTTGAGAATAATTGTAACATTGATGTTTTAAGTGTAATTTTTTTTTTTTTAATACAGGAGAGTCTTTAAGAGGAAAAAATGGCCTTGAAAAAGGAGTAATGAATTCTTTGTTGGTAAAATTGAAGAATGAAATGGTCTTCGAACATATATGGAATATGAGGTAAATAATTTGTAATCAAGATAATTAGTTGATAAGAGGATACTTTAGAAAAATGTGGATAGTCATATGTGTGTAGAACCAACTATATATATAATAAATATAATATATAAGATATATAAATATAATATATATATATATATATATACATATACATATACATATAGATGAGAAAAATATAATATTATTGTAAATAGTGTTGAAAAGATGAGGAAAAGCATCACCTTGACACATAAATAGATAAGAATAAAATGGATCAAAGTTAAAGTTAAGTGTGAAACATGTATTATGTCAAGCTAAATCCTAGGAATAATGTTAGGAAACTTGAGCTTCTCATATACTCGTTAATTACCTGTGTAGTATTGTGAAATTCCTCATATGTCTCTAGCCTTTTGGAAAGGTATGCAAATAAGTGGAAGCACACAAAAATGGAATTGACTAAGTAAACCTTGGAATGAAATTGGCAAAGTATAATAACCATGATAGAGGCATAAATAATAAGATGTTCTAAACCTAAGTATCAAGAAAAAATGCATATTTGATAGGATGGTATCAAAATAAGAAATATCAAATAGAATGATACAAGTAGTCCATTAATTATTATTTCTTTTGTCTAAATGATATGAACGGAAAAGTGACAATTCCATATTTTGAATTTAACATTAAATGAAAACTATGTTAGTTCAAGAAAACAATGTATGGTATTTATTGTGATGCTATGTTGATGATGCTCACCTTTAAGAGTGCAAGTGGTTATTTTGTTGAGTGAAGGTGGAATGCATGAAGAAAAATAGGAAGTGTGTGTTTATCATGTATAAAGACATGTTAGGTAAAGAGAAGGAAATGAATATAAGAGTACGTGTACTTCAAACTTTGGCCATTGCTCAAAATAAAGTGAAGTGGAAGCAGTTAGTGTAGAATAAATGGTTATAGAATCAAAAGAAGGAATGTAAAACGCATTTCCTTTCCATATCAAGAAAATATGAATTGAGGAACACTCAAGTTAGTGCTTTAATAAAAGGGGGGAAGATGTAACTCCCCTATGGCTCTTCTTCTTAGATAGTTATTATTTTTGTATAAGATCCACTTTATATACTACTACACTATTTCAAAACCTTCTTGAAATGCTTTATGATACCCCTATGACAATCAATACTCATAAAAAGAGATTGTTGATAATTTATAATCCTAAGGGTGATGGTGAAATCAATGAAGAATTTGTGATTCTTCAAAATACTTTTAAATAAGAAATTTCCAACAAACCAATAAAAAAATTTCATACAGACGGAGAAGGATTTTACACACATGGTAAGCCAAGTATTTCAGTAGACAAACATTTATGTCATCTCGAATCATTCAATAGATGATAAGGTGATTTTGAATTTTTTCAATGATCATGTTTAAAAATTTGAACATAAGAAATGAGACTTGGTGGTGTAGTTGAAGGAAACCATGTCTTATCTTTTGTATAGTTCTCCATACAAATTCATTGTGATGTGAGTTGTCACTACAAGAAATTTGACTAATTAATGATCATTATCGATGATCATTAATTGTTTCCTACGTGAAAAAATACACACATTAATTTGGGCATGTGTTTACACTCCACTCTTTTTTAAAATCAATTGAAAGGAAGGAAAAATAAGTAATATATTTTAGTAAGAGATACATAAGCTCAAGAAATAAAAGAAAATTAATGTTTTCAAATTTCAAACAACACCTTTGAACAGGGGGTAAGGATGGCTCTGTTATGATATCACCATTGATAGGTGAATATAAAGGCCCCTAGTTTACCAACCAAGATGCCCTTCACTCACAATTTAAATATTTATAGGTGAATAACAACAACCCACCATCTTACAGACCAAGTTTACCCTCATGGAGAAAAGGAAAGAATGTTGGAATAATGGGCTTCAGAGAAATAAAATGAATTTGGATATTCAAATTCAAAGCCAAACATTTTGAAGTGGATAATGGACTATATAAAATAGAGAATCAAAGCCCAAACGATGATATGCACTAAGTTTAAATTGACTACATTAACCAATAGTATGATCTATGAAGTCCAATCCCAGGATGATTAAAGAACATAGAAGCATGAAAGAACTAATATCGTGATGAATAGAAAGAAGAAATCAATTCAATCATGAAGAAATCAATTCAATCAACCATTCATGATTTGAAGATGAAAGCTAAATGTAGGAAAAAATGCATTAACTAGAATTGGCATGGTATTAACTAAATTCAAGAAAACAATAGTTATATAGACCACATGAATCCCTCACCTCAGCAATGGCGCTTGCACGGTAAAATGCTCAATGATGAATATATGAATATTAGGGATGAGAGCATTGGAAAAATCAATTGTAGATGTTGCAAAAATCAAACGAACCTTTAGTTCATCGAAGTAGTTTTCATGGTGCGATTGATTTTGAACTAGAAACAAGATTAAGTGTAACATCGACGAGTACTATTTTATAAGTAGTTGGATTGCCAACTCTTTGTTGGCATTATGATGAATGTGTTGTACTTGATGGCAACCCTCTTGTAGAAAAATAACTCACTTATACATGGTAACTAGATGAATCTTCACAAGAGACATTAGATGTGACATTAATACATGATAGTTGTGTTAAGAGATGTGATGCAGTGCAGTTCAAAGGAAATGACAGTTCATAATACAACAAGCTAACATTATGATACAGTTGTTGTCCTTGATGATGAAGATTAATAGTATCAAATCATAGTCACAGAATGAAAGAAAAATAGTTATATGTGGGTTTACGTTGACCAAGTTGTGTATATATGCAGGTTCATTGAGCAGAAAATGCATATGCGTAAACATGCACTTTCAGGCAATCAAAAGTGCGTACATTTTAGAAACTAAGTTTTTTGGGTCCATGGTAATTGGACCATGGTATTTTGGTATTGGTCTGAGGTATTGACCCCAGGTATTTAGACCAAGGTATTGGTTCTAAGTGGTTTTGGACCATGGTATTGAGTAAGACCTAAGACTATAAAAGGAGGAGAGGATGATTAAGCAAGGGTATGGAAAAAGTCTTGAATATCTGATGAAGTGTGAGATCCAGTATGCAGGTTATGGGTTTATGATGCTTTGCTTGATCTCAGCCAACGAGGAATCTCAGTGGTTGATGGAGGACAAGGTCTAATGATGGATTGAGATCTTATGGCTTGGAATGAATCATCTCTATATGGTTTGATCATGCTTATCCTAGATCTATATACTAACGCATGTAATTTTCTGTAAATATTATAATCTCGGTATAACTCAAGTTTGGAAGAGCTGCATATCATGAATGAATATTTACAAATGTATACGCTCGTTTACTATGATAAAATCACATACATACGCAGGTTAGATATGTCTAAATAGTGTATACCATATAAACTATGATGTTTGAAGTCACACATGGCTCTAGTTGTTGATGCAAAGTTTTGAGTTCTGGTGACTATTTACTCGTGTCAGTATTCTGCATATTCAAATTGGTTGATTGTGTTTAGCTTCAATGTTGATGGATGAGATCTAATAATGGATCAGGATCATAATGATTTATCTTTATGTGATCTGATGGACTAGATCTTTTTGCTAACACACGTATTATCCTTGTATATGTAATGATCTCGGTATGTCTGAACATGGGAAGCGGAGTGAAGTTATAAGTAAGTATTTGATGACATATACGCTAGTTCACTTTGGTGAATTTGTGTATACAAGCTGGTTCAGCTCTTCCAAGTAGCGTATGCACTCTTATGCATGATTTTTGATGATACAGTTGGCTTTGAATATTGTTGCAGAGTTTTGTGACATGCTCTGTGTTTTGGTGACTCTATTTTAATAAGGTTTCAGTGATTCAGTGTTGGGTGATTTAGTGATTGATGATGCAAGTGGTGATTGACTTTGTGCTTCAATGATATTGATGGGTCCAGTATGAAAATTGGATGAAACATGGCCTTCAGATTATGGTGTTGTGCTTCGAGAGTATCCAGTATGAAAATTTATGAAACGAGGTCCTTGGAGGAAGAAAGAAGATCATAGCCTTCTGTAGGCCCGCACCTATGTACTGGTAAACATATTGGCCAATACAAGAGCCAAGGGGTAGTATCTCGCTTCGAGTAGTAGCTAGAAAAGAGGTGAAGGCTGGAGCCTTCAGTAGGCTGGCACCTACGTGCTAGTAGACAGATTGGCTAGTACAAAAGCAAAGGGGGTTGTAGCTCCCTTCCAGGAGAAGATGGAGAATGAGAGGAGGTTGTAGCCTTCTGCAGGCAGAATCCTCTGTACTAGTATAAGACTTCTCCACTACAGAAATATTGTAAAAATAAGTTTCTTATTGAAAGAAGATAGAGACGAGTTGCAACAGGTGGTTTTCACCCACATTAGGTTTCCACCTTACGTCATGGTGTTCATGTGTGCTTCTTGTGTGTGATGATCTATTCTGTTTTACTACAAATGTATACTATTCTTATGACTAATGAGGTTTTGATGTACTAATTAAAGATCAACATTTAATGGATTAACTATTTCATAAGTTTACTCGATATACGTTAGCTGCATTAGACATAGATGTGTGTACACACCGGTTCCCTTAACTAAAGTAGCATATATATATATCTGAGTATGAAAATGAAAAAGTGTTTGATTTGGTAATACTCATTCAGCCCCCCCTTCTTAGTATTATTTCCAACAATTGGTATTAGAGAAAGTCCTTTGGTAGAATCTTGATTGCTTGAAGGAGATCTGTAGAACAATGGGAAAGAAGCTAAAGAAGAAAGTGCCTCAAAAGAAGAAGACCTCTCCAAAGAACTAGGACAATGGGAGAATCAATTGGGGAATATGTGGAAGTAGCACTTTAGATTTAGAATCACTTCAGAATGAAGATGAACAAGCAAAAGAACTATCAGGTATGAATTTTTTATCCTGTCGTGATACATTTCTCCATCCATTTGAAGATGATGAAAGTGATAGTGAAACAACTGAATTTTCACTTATGGGTGAGAAAGAAAGATATCAAATAAAGGAAAAATTTAAAAGTCTTACAAACAAAATTAGAGATCAACAAAATCTATTGGACAAAAGGGAATGTGCCTCCAACGAAGAAGCTACCAAACTAAAAACTCAACTAGAGGAAGGAAACAAGGTAGGGAAGCAATTCAAGGAAAAGGAAGATCAATGTCAAAAGCTACAAGATGAAGTGACGCCATTAAGAGATGAAGTAAATGAAAGGAGCACAATAATCAAGAAACTCAGAGAAAGATCTAGTTACTATGAAAGTCTTGAAGCTAATATCCTCTCACTAAAAGAAGATCTTAAAGAATCAAATAAGCAGAATAAGTAATTACTCCAAGCTCTTGAAAAACAAGAAAACGAAGTTCTTGAATTAAGACATCAGTTGGAAGAAGGAAGAAAAGATGAAGGAATCATGAAGAAGCAATATCTTGAAAGGTTAGAGCAACATTAGGTTGAGGTAAATATTCTAAGTGATAAATTAGAATAAAAGGATAAGATCTTATGATTTCAAGATAGTACTAAGATCTTGGATGATATTCTTAGTAGTCAAAAGTCTCCTGCTGTGAAAACTAGTCTTGGTTTTCATGAATCTGCTGAAGGTGAATCTAGTCCACAAAGTAAGATAAGGGACTCTAATGCAAAATCTAAAATTCTCAACAAGGAGATGAGAGGTCAACAACCAAGGAAAGAAATTCTTCAAAGAAAATCTTTTACTCCTAACTATGGATGTGATAGTCAGTCATTTCCTCAATTGAATAATGTTGAATGTTATGTATGTCATAATTTTGGACTTGTTGTAGCCAGATGCAAAAGAAGAATGGTTCAAGGCCATCACAACAAAGGATCCAGGTACTTTAAGGGATATTGTTTTTCTTGCAATATGTTTGGTCAGAACTCCATTGAATACTATAGAAGGAATATGAAACATATGAGATGTTATGCATGTAAAAAGCTTGGACATATAGCAAAGGAATGCAGGAACAAAGTACGGGCACCATACCAAAAGGTGAAAACATCATCACACTTAAAGATATGGAAGAAGAAGGAAGTACAGTGAAAAAGATGTGGCACACCATAATGTATAGACATAACAGACTTAGAGGGAGCTTAAAGTGTGAAACTTTAGTGTTATAAATCTCATACACAAGTTTCATGAAGAGAAGTCACGTATATACGTGAGTTAGTCACTGCACAGTCGCGTATATGTTAGTTTGAGGAAAAGAAGTAGGACAGGCTTAGGAAAAAGGGTCTGATATGATTCAATCCATTATTTGCTCTATTTGATAATGGTTACAATCTGTTGATGATGTGTGAAAATGTCTTGATACTCATAATATGTTTTGAAGTGTTTTCGATCCTAATTTGATGATGATGATGCCTTGATACTTCTTGCTGATATATGCATGATCAAATCTGATAGTAAACAGATGGCATAGGTTTAGGGGGAGCTTATGCTTTGAATAATGCATTGTTGGCATTATGGTTAGAATTCCTTGGTGATGATGCTTATATGGTTAAGTAATACATCTTGCTATGGTATGGTTATGAGTTGTCCATGTCAACATCTCATATGATTCTTGGGGTTACATAGTTGGTGTTGAGATCAAATTTGTGATGACGAATATATGTTGCTTACATGGTAATCTTGATAAGGATAAGGAGAAGTACAAATCTTGAATACACAACTTCATTACTTGATTATGAGTCACTCATATGATGTTGTTGTCATATGCATAAAGATCATATAATACATTTATGATGTAGGTGTTAGAGTCGGTCTCGTCAGTCCTCTGTCAGAGATCAAAACTCTTTATGCATTTAATTTTTAGGTGTCTCGCTCCATTCACCCAACTGCATTTCGCGAGGGACATACCATAATTTGATGGAGAAGGTCATGTTAGTTATTCCCCCTCATGTCTCGCTCCTGCTGACTCAGGTCTTTTGTCAATAATCACTAAAGCCCATGACAGTCAAGGTATCGTCCTTTAAAGGACAAAATTCATTTTCAATAGTTAGGTCTAGGGATTCATCAGTTTGGTCTGCAAACATATTCAATAAAGCCATGAAAACTAGAGTGAGGCCCTTACACAGTTATGATTCAGAGAGTTTCATCATCATGGTGATAGACTTCGACTCTTCTTCAAAACACTGTTGTGAAGAAAAGTCAAACAGTTTCATTTGTGATAAAATTTTCAAAAAGTCGTCAGTTGATTTTTTCAAGTACAGGCATGGTTTCCATGGCCAAATGTTTTTTTGTGCAATCCCTGCAAAGAGTGCTGAAAATTTCATCCTTTGATTTCAAAGGGAAAGTGAAAATCAATGTTCCTTTAAGTCAGTCAAAAAGTGTCAAAACATAACATTAGAAAAATGGGTTTTTGAAGAAGCAAAAATTTAACCCATGACTTCCAAGGCTTTATATACAACTTTCCACCAAAATCAAAGCCATTGTGAAAATCAAGTGCATAGGGAGAAATTGCGAAGTGATTAGGAGTGCATCGTGCATGTTTGGGGCAAGTTTGGAGGTAGTTCTGAGGGCGCGACGCATATACACATGGGTGCAGCGCACACAGAGGGCGTGCTGCACACAGAGGGCGCGGTGTACACAGAGCCATCCCTTAGTTCAATTTTTCAACAGGCGTGATGCACACCCAAGGCGCAACGCACTCGGTTTGGCATGCGGTGCACACCCACAAAGGGCCCAAATTGTGCCAAATCACTTCAAATTGCTTGTGAAGCCCATCAAATTGACAGGTAGGCTCTATGCCATGACTTGTTCATCAAAGTTTATGGATGATATGGTGGTTGATGGCTATGTTTAAATGCAACTAAAATCATAAAACCATCCACAAGAAGACATCAAAACTATGGTGGCTAGGCTTGCATAATTATGGTGTTGACGCCAAGGCTCTCTTTTCCTACCATTTTTCCCTCTTCTACCATTTTCCCTGTCCTCCTTTTCTCATTTTTCCTATTGTCCCTACCCTAAAAGACTACCAAACCCTATCCCCTATCCCTTCACTCTTTGGTCAACACAACACCCCAAAACCCTACCTTGTCAAAACCCCAAAACCTTACCCTATCAAACACCCAAACCCCCTACATACCCCTAAACAAACTTCTCTCCATAGCCCCTATTCCCATCATATTACTCCCTTCCTAATACTCCCTTTTTCATTGTTCCCCTTGGTGATAGATATCACAAGAGCACCCAGCTTCACACCATCATCAAAGGGCAGCCTAAATACAGTACACGCAATAGTCATGGCATCACAACATTCATCAGAGTATGAGACGGAGACACAAAGTGACTCATCCTCGGAAGACGAGGCTCCCAGGAGACATCACAAGAGTAGCAAACATGTTAGGGATGAGCCCACTACCCTCACTGAATTACAAGAATGGCCTCTTGCCATGTCATGTTTCCAGCACCTAGCATGTTTTGAATTTTGTCAAAGGGTGGCTAATGTTAGAGTTCATCATGAGTTGGCCCATCTTTTTGTGCTTCACCTACATGGAGGTCAGTCTATCTTGGCAGTGGTCACCTTCACATTGACACCCGAAACTATCTCAGTGGCAACAAGCATACCAAATGTTGGAGAATAGTGGCATAAGAAGAAGAAGGTGGATAGGCAACACTATGAGCCTTACATTAACGCCAAATTCTTGAGTTAGCTAACAAGAGTCTTCCCATTTAGATGTTTGAAGGATAAGTATGCTCCACTAATGAAATTGATCATGAAATACTTCAACTGTGAGGGGAGATTCTCTCACCTATATGCCTATCACATCAGGTTGCTCATGCACTTCACCAGGGTGAGGATGATGAACATCCCATTTTTCATTTGCAGGGACATAGAGAGGATGAACACCTTCATGTAGCACAAGACCCCTCAGTAGCAGCTTGACAATGTTTATCACTTTGCTCTTATCCGGATTTTTCTGGACCATCAGTTGGGATTGCAGGGCATTTCTTGGGAGGACTTCATCTCCCGTGACTTCTTCAGCACTTCACAGGGACTATCAAAGCCAAAGCATGAGATAGGTGGTCCTTCTCATCAGTATGAGCACCATGAGACACGACTATACCAGTATCGTAACATATCAGAGAGGTAGTAGGCACTTGTTTGCAGTAGCAAAGCGAGTGTTATCTCCACCCTGGGTGGAAGGGGCCTCACTTCCGGCATCGATTACACAGGTACAGGACAAGGGCAAGAATCCCATGCATGATGAGGGGCCATCAGGTGAACATGAGGCCGATTTCATCCTCATTCAGGATGATGACACAGAGGTGGAAAATGCCCGACTTAGGATGACTATTCAGGAGCAGAACATGGATATCAAAGACTTTTCACTCAATGTGGAGAGGGCCAAATGGATCATCAAGTATTTGGAGCAGAGAAACAAGCAGCTTGAGGACCAGCATGAGATCATGGAGTTGCAAAACATTCGTGAGAATCGACAAGCTACCCAACAAAGGAGGATCAAGCTCACTACCTTAGAGCAAGAGATCAACAATGACTGTGAGTCCTGGCTAGAGCGGATCAATATCCACCTAGAGAGACTGCTGGAGAAGGCCGACAGAGACAAAACCATACTAAGGAGGATGGTTTATCATTACAGGGCACGGAACATGAGTGCAAAGGCCCAGATAAGAAGATTGAAGGCAAAATTGAGCAAAGCAACAAAAGAGGCGAAAGAGGCAAAAGAGTAGTATCTGCTTTGAATCATGGTTGAAGCTTTTGTGGCCCAGCATAGTACCTCTTAGAGAACCTCTAGCTCAAATTTCAAGAAATTTGGGACAATTTTGGTCACATGGAAATTTTTTGGTCACAAACACAGGTTTTTTCTCCCTATGCGCCATGCCGGGGAGCTTGAAATGGCAAATGGCTTGCATTTTTGGATTCAGCATGCAAAATCACGACTACTGGTGCTTGGGCAAGAAATTTTGGCATGATTTGAGTCTCCACGACGTCAAAAACACCCAAAAAATGGCCTCTCTGCCCCTATTTTGACACACAGGAAGCAGTCTTGGGAGAATGAAGATTTGGAGGGGAAAATTAGCACCAAATTTAAAAATTCCACTTGGGTTGGAAAGTAGATGGGACATGCTTTTCAACAAGCACACTTGCGTACATTTTTCACTCCTACAAGTGCCCTCAAAACAGGCTCCAAAGTGGCACGATGCATATAGAAAGTGGCGCGACGCATATAGGAAAAAAAGCCCAATTTACCTGTATTTCACAAAATTGTGATTCACGACTTTTCATAAGTGGGCCCACTCATCTACACTTCACTTTTTCGGCACATAAGGTGGAATTTAAAGTATTTTCACTCCATATTGGCTTCTATCCAAGTGGCAAAGGAAGGCAAACAGTCACCAAGGCCATTTGTCATGTTTGTAACGCTGCACCTGTAGTTAATGGTTGGCTTTCCACCTCCACTTTGTAATGATTCGAGTAAGTCCCAAGCCCTTGGGAATTCTATCTCTTCATGGCACATTCTATATATTGTATGCAAACTATTTTCAAAGGGTTGGTTGGCTTGTAACTTCTGCGAGACTGTGGGAAAAAAACTCTGTTTCTCCATTGTATATTTTGACAGAGGATTAACGAAAGGCAGCGGCTCTGTTTCATGAGATTCATGTGGTTGTGACTATGGAAAATGTGTCTCTTATGTTTCATATTTATTTCGTTATGTTTCATAGTTCATTTCATATTCATTTGCAGTGAAATTTTCTAAGTTAGATAAGGTAGAATTCAATTTTATTGCTCTCCCTATGGGAAAATTTCATTTTCAGTGTTCTTTCTTCTCGTTGAAAAGGATTCATATACTTATGCCCTTTTCGCTCTCCTAAGCAGTCTCTCCATTCCGCATTGTTTCAAACTAAATTGCTGGACTCTCAACCTGTCTTGCCTCACAAAGTCATATGTGCCTTTGTATTAAATTCTCTATTCATTGCAGTCCATTGGTCCCATACCATCCCAAGAACACAGTCATTGATAAAAATCACTACTTATATCCATATCCACTTATTAGCCTAAGATCAATAATTTGTTGTAAGTCATCTCAGACCATTTTGTTTATCTATTCACTGAGCGTGACTCGGAGAGAGCCCTCTCCTGTTCTGGTAGGGCTAGCTACCTCACTAAGCGTGGTTTGTGGTTACGCTGAATTTTTCCTTCCTTCAACCTAAGGCGGATTTAGGTGCTAACATAGTGGCAACTCCGCTGGGGACGAAATCAAATCCCCTTACTTCTTAATAATTCTAAGCTTCTGGATGATAAGTTTAGGATTTGATAGGCTGAGTAAGTTGGTTGTGTCCTTTGATTTTTCTCAATAGCACACTAGCTTCTAGAAGATATACCAAAGCTCATCTAGATCCAAATCCTCCGTACATCTATGAAAATCCCAATTTGATTGCAAGAATTCGTCATCAAGAAAGCTCTATATCTCCCGTGTTCAAGTCCCATTCATGCCCAAACATTTTTGAGTGTCTTGAAGAGCTATATTTTGATGAGCAGTTTGAATTATCGTTGTTCAAAACCAAATCCGAAAGGGCGGTTGACTCTACTGTCCACAATCCACAATTTCTTGTAGACTTGGAGATGGAAAGGGCTAACCAGTCGATTGATAACTACATCGTAGCTCATCTTCAAACTCCAATTGCTAGCCCCTTACAAATTGTGCACACTCCTCCAACACCTCCGAGGACAAATCCACCGAGAGTGATAGCTACCCGTTTTGCACCTCTTGTTTTGCCTCAAGTTCTAGATGATATGCCTGCAGATTATCAAATAAAAATCCCATTTTTTGATGGCACTCATAATGGTTTTACTGCTTAGCAACATGTGGACAGAATGGAAGACTTCTATGAACTTCATGAGATCGATGTGGAGAATGTGGCAATGAGACTGTTTGTACAAACATTTGCAGGTGAAGTGAGGAAATGGTTCAGAGGTTTTCCCGCTACATGTATCGCTACCTTGGCTGACCTACAAAGACAATTTTTAAACCGCTGGGAAGTGAAAAAGAATCCTCCTCAAATTCTGGTCGAATATGAGCAAATCAAAAGAAATGCTGGTGAGTCAGCCCAAGACTATTGCATTAGATTCAATTCAGTTTATAAATAAATTCCAGATCACCCTAAGGCCACCTGTGGGACTAGCCATGGTGAAGTTCCCGGATGGTTTTGATGCTGACATGGCTTATCAATTAAGAAAAAGAGAACCGGGCACAATGGAAGACATGCAAAAGATAGCAGTCAGTGTTGAAGCCAATTTGCTGACCAAGAGGCCTAGAGAAAAAGCAAAAAAGAAGGTCACCGTAAAAGAAGAAACTTCCTCGGTAGATCAACTACTTTGGAAGGTAGAGCAGATGCTTGAAAGGGTGAAACTTGACAAACCGGAGCCATAAGCTAGAAATCCTAACTTCCTTGGTCAGCAACATCCACAACATAGAATAAGGCAGAGAGATCAATGAGCCCAAGAGCAGAGAGCAGAGCAGCCAGTACAGACACCTTTACAGCAAAATTTTGTGCATGGACCGAAATCAGATGAGGACAAGAATGTAATAGGTGAAGAAAACCACCTCTTTACTCCTGATGATTTGTCTATTTATCTCACTAAGGATGAGGAGTATGCAGAGAGTTCAACTATGCACAAAGACGTAGATTTCATTCTAGCAAGCGACACTGTCTTGGAGGAAGAATCAGATGAATATCAAAGAGGCTATATGAATGATTTGTCTGCCCAACAACAACGATATTCACTTAGAAACAGAGATGTGTCAGTCAAACCAATTCAGAAAAATAAGGATGTTGAGGCATCTAAGAATGATTCATCAACTGCACAAAGGAAAGGAAAAGAGGCGGTTGATCAAGAGAGCAACAAATCACTATCAGAAGAACAATCACATCAGCAAGTTGCATCGAAAGGAAAGGAAAGGAAAGAAATCCTAGTCAAAGAGGTAGAAAATATTCCCACTTTTAATTTAGAGAATGAGATTTCTAAATTAAAGGTATCCATTCCCTTGATTGAAATAATGAAGAACAACAGTTATAGAGGACAAGTATCTAAAATGTTGAATTTGGACCCAATGTCTCACATGGTGAATATCGAAGATGATCAACCTGAAATGATTTTTGGGTGAGCATCGAATGGTGAGTCTCCTGATAGTGATGTGCCACCTTTTTATATCAGTTTAAGATTGCATGATTTTGTGTTACATAATGCCATGTTCGATTTCGGAGCTTCTCTTAATCTCATGCCCAAGGCTATCATGGATAGACTGGGTCTGGACATCACCTGATAATATCATGATCTCTATTCTTTTGATTCCAGCAGAGTAAGATGTATAGGACTCATGAAGGACTTGGTTGTGAGTTTGGACAAATGAGGAAATTGTATTGGGAACAAAAAATGAAATACATGATCACAAGCAAGGAGAAACCAATAAATCATCCAATTAATTATGTACATACAGATTTAGAGTCTTTTGTTTTGTATTCGGATAGTTTCAATGATATAGATAGACAATTAGTAGAAGCATATGATATTCAAGAAATAACAGAAAATTTCAGAGGAGTTTTAAAGAAAGAAGAACAAGAACAACAGAACACCGTTAGGCAATCAGCTGAAAATAATGGACAACAAGTAGGCAAGGCACAACAAACAGATTTTCAACACTTGCAAGAGGAGGAAGAAGGTTTGTGGAACATGCATTTCGATGGAGCATTGGGAAATGATGGCGCTGGAATTGGAATTTGGGTACGCAGTCCTTTCTCCACCCCGAACAAAGTCCATAGTAACATGCGAGTATGCTCTTACAAGTTGGCTTTTGAGTGTTCAAACAATCAAGCTAAGTATGAAGCTTTGATTGATGGCCTAAAGATTCTATGAAAGTTGAATCCTAAGAGGATTTCAGTATATGGTGACTCCGAATTGGTTAACAATCAGGTCAAAGTCAAATATCAAGCAAAGCATCCTAGGATGCGGGCTTACCATAATGCAGTTCTAGACATCCTAAAATTATTTTTAGAATACACCTTGACATGTATGCCTCATATACAAAATAGTATTGTTGATGCTCTTGCCAAGGAAGCAAGTAGTTTGAAGATCCAAATGAACTCGAACAATAAATTCGAAATCGATGTCAAGCATCATCCAACCGTTCCAAACAATCAGAGATATTGGCAAGTGTTCCAAGATGATGATGAGATTGATGATTTTTCTGCAAAGAAAATGCAAGTTCAAGGAGACCTCAATTGATGTAGAAAATGACGATGGTAAAGGTAATGGTATAGATGAGGTGCAGATCAATGAAATGGACGTGTTGCAGCTGAAGAATAACGTTATTCCTAAAGGCTTGATAACTTTAGAGGAACTCTTCGATCAAGATGATGTAGCCCGCAAGCCAACATTGCAGCCAATAGGGAAGGGTGTGGAAGAGGTCAATATCAGAACAACTGCTAATCCTAAATTGTTAAATTATCCAAAGCATTTCCACCAAAGATCAAGGACAAATATATCAGTTTGATGTCTTCATTTGCAGATGTGTTTTCTTGGGACTATTCTGACTTAAAGACATATGATACCAACATAAGTCAGCACACTATACCCATCAAGCTGAATCAAAAACCATTCAGGCAGAAGTTGAGGAGGCTAAATCCAAAGTTGCTGCCATGTATTGAAAAGGAGGTAAACAGGTTGTACAAATCAGGGATCATTGTGCCCATCAAATTTTCGGATTGGATCTCTAACTTGGTGCTTGTACGAAAGAAGACATGTGAGATTCTCTTATGCATTGATTTTAGAAATCTCAATAAAGTTTCATTGAAGGACAACTATCTACTGCCCAAAATGGATGATATACTTCAGCGAGTAGTGGGAGCATCTCGTATGTCACTGCTTGATGGTTATTCCAGATATAACCAAGTTTCTATCCATGAAGATGACCGAGACAATACAATGTTCACCACTCCATGGGGAACCTTTCATTACACTAAAATGCCTTTGGGTTTAAAGAACGCAAGTGCCACATTTCAGCATGCAATGGAATTGGCTTTTGCAAATGAGAAGGATGTCTTTTTCGTGGTGTATGTAGGTGATTTGACAGTGTTTTCCAAATCTGATGAAGAGGACATATACCATCTTAAAACTGTCTTCCAAAAGTGCAGAAAATATGGTGTGTCGCTGAATGTGAAGAAGAGCTTGTTCACCATGGAGGAAGGCAAACTACTTGGGCACATTATCTCAAAAGATGGCATTTGTATTAACCTAGCACGTGTGTAAGCAATGTAGCTAATCGATCTGCCTCGGAATAAGAAAGAGATACAATCGTTCAATGTTAAGATGAATTTTCTACGCCGCTTTGTACCTATTCTTGCTGAACACCTAAGAGAGATGACAAACATGCTTAAGAAGGACAACCAAGTGAAATGGACGGAGGAGGATGTAAAATATTTCAATTTGGTCAAATTGGACCTTTCTTCAGCTCCAATTCTAGTCAGCTCGGACTACACTTAGGATTTCATATTGTTTTCATTTGCTTCGGAGCATACTATGGCAGTGGTGTTATTGCAAAAAAGAGATGATCATGAAAGACCCATTGCATTCTTTAGAAAAGCCATAAGAGATGCAACCTTAAAGTACAACATCATAGAGAAGCAATCCCTTGCACTTGTGAAGGCATTGAAATATTTATGGGTATATATTCTAAATTCTCACATTTTGGCCTATGTTCCTAACGCTGCTGTCAAAGATGTTTTAGTGCAGACCAATCCGGAAGGAAGAAGAGGCAAGTGGATTGCAACCTTGCTGGAATATGATGTGGAAATAAAGCCTACAAAGTTGGTTAAAGGACATGGATTGGCAAAGTTAATGGCTGAATCAAACTTGTATGCCTTGGACATAAATCTAATCGCTGCTATGTCCGATGAGAATGAGGAAGGATTTCCAATTCAAGTATCTGAAATGTTTGTTCTTTCTCCATGGTATTCAGATATCATATATGTGCTTATAAATTTGTCACCACCTCCCGACATGACTAGAAACAAACCGAGAACACTCAAGTTGAAGGCTACCAGGTTTTGCATTCTAAATTATGCACTTTATTGTAAAGATCCCGGTGGTATTTTGTTAAATTGTTTGGTGGAAATGGAAGCAAGAAAGGTCATGGAGGACTGCCACCAAGGAGACTTTGGTGGTCACCTTTTTTGGAAATCAACAGCCAATAAAATTCTGAGAGCATGGTACTATTGGCCAACGTTGTTTGCTGATGTATATAAGATGGTCAAGCATTGTCATAAGTGTCAAATTTTCGAAGGAAAGCAGAAGTTACAACCTCTACCACTCAAGCCCATAGAGGTAATTGCTCCTTTGCAGCAATGGGGATTGGATTTCATTGGTGAAATTCATCCTGCTTCTTCCGGTCAGCAATAGATGGATCCTCACAGCGACAGATTATTTCATGAAATGGATCAACGCAATTCCCACCAAAAAATCTACTGATGGGGTAATGATTTCATTCCTTGAAAATAACATCTTGTCTCGCTTTGGTTTCCTGAATAAGCTAATCACTAATAACGCAACAACTTTCAAATCAAAAAGGATGGTAGAGTTTTGTCATAAATATCACATCATTTTGGGTCACTCAACTGCCTATCATCCCTAATTCATCCCTAAGTCAATGGATTGGCAGAGTCTTTGAACAAATCATTAGTCAACATAATCAAGAAGCTACTAGAAATAAATAAGAAGAGCTGGCATAAGAGGTTGGTCAATGCACTCTCGGCTGATCAGGTCAGTTAGAAGAAATCCATAGCTACATCACCTTTCGAGCTTGTTTATGGAGTTGATACAATATTTCCTACATCTCTTGTTGCCCCGGTAGTCAAACTTATTCAGGAGGCTGGCAGTGAAGAAGACCCCATGCAGAGAAGGTTGAATCAAATGGTCCACTTGCAGCAGACCAGAGAAGATGTTTTCAAGAACACATCCAAATTGCAGGAGAAAATAAAGAAGATTTATGACAGAAAGGCAAAGGTGGACAAATTTTAGGTGGATGATGTGGTGCTAAAGTGGGATGCAAGGAATGAGGATAAAGGCAAGCATGGTAAGTTCGAGAATCTTTGGAAAGGTCCTTTCAAGATTGCAGCATATAGGGGTCAGAATGCCTTTCTTTTGAAAGAAATGAATGGGGAAGATTGTCCACGAGGGCCGATTAATGGCCGGCTGCTCAAGCAGTACTATTTCTGAGTTATTAATGTTGCTTCTACTATCACTGTAAATACCATTTTATTTCAGTTTAGTTAGAGTTTGTTAAGTTTGTCTTCGAGTCACTTCAATGTGAAATTTAAGTCAGTTTTTTGGTCATTTCAGTTTCATAAATGAGTCAGAGTCCTGTGTTGTTTGACTCCATAGCACAATGGATGAAGGCACTGTCTAGCTCTTCTAGATATCTGCTATTCTCGGCACCTCCAAGTAGCTACCATCTCCCATTGGAGCCAATGTTAGAGTCGGTTTGGTCACTCCTTCGTCAGAGATCAAAACTCTTTATGCATTTCATTTTTAGGTGTCCCGCTCCATTCACCGAGTTGCATTATGCTAGGGGCATGCCATAATCTGATGAAGAAGGTCATGCTTGTCATTCCCCCTGATGTTTGGCTCCTACTAGCTCACGTCTTTTGTCAATAATCACTAAAGCCTCTGAAAATCAGGGTCTGGTCCTTTAAAGGACAAAAGTCATTTTCGATAGTTATGTCTAGGGATTCATCAACTTGGTCTTCAAACATATTCAATAAAGCCATGCAGACGAGAGTGAGGCCCTTACACAGTTATGATTCAGAGAGTTTCATCATCATGGTGATAGACTTCGACTCTTCTTCAAAACATTGTTTTGAAGAAAAGTCAAACAGTGTCATTTGTGATAAAATTTTCAAAAAGTCATGAGTTGATTTCTTCAGGTGCAGGCATGGTTTCCATGGCCAAATGTCCTGTTGTGCAATCCCTGCAAAAAGTGCCAAAAATTTCATCATTTGAGCTAAAATTTCAAAGGGAAAGTGAAAATCAATGTTCCTTTAAGTCAGTGAAAAAGTGTCAAAACATAACATTAGAAAAATGGGTTTTTGAAGAAGCAAAAATTTAACCCATGACTTCGAAGGCTTTATATACAAGTTTCCACCAAAATCAAAGCCATTGTGCAAATCAAGTGCATAGGGAGAAATTGCAAAGTGATTAGGAGTGCATTGTGCGTTTTTGGCGCAAGTTTTGAGGCATTTCTCATGGCGCGGCACATATACATAGGGGTGCGGCACACAGAGAGGGCACGCTGCACACATAGCCACCCCTCAGTTCAATTTTTCAATGGGTGCAACGAACACCCAGGGCGTGGTGCACTGGGTTTGGCACCTGCCGCACACCCACAAAGGGCCCAAATCGTGCCAAATCACTTCAAATTGCTTGTGAAGCCCATCAAATTGGCATGTAGGCTCTATTTCATGACTTGTTCGTCAAAGTTTATGGATGATATGGTGCTTTATGGCTATGTTGAAATGAAACTAAACTCATAAAACCAACCACAGGAAGACATCAAAACAATGGTGGCTAGGGTTGCATAATTATGGTGTTGATGCCAAGGCTAAGTTTTCCTACCATTTTTCTCTCTTCTACCATTTTCACTGTCCTCCTTTTCTCATTTCTCCTATTTTCTCTACCCTAAAAAACTACCAAACCCTATCCCCTATCCCTCCACTCTTTGGTCAACATAACACCCCAAAACCCTACCCTATCAAATGTCCAAACCCCCTACATACTCCTAAACAAACTTCTCCCCATAACCCCTATTCCCATCATATTACTCCCTTCCTAATACTCCCTTTTTCATTATTCCCTTGGTGACACATATCACAAGAGCACCCAGCTTCACACCATCATCAAAGGGCAGCCTAAATATAGTACACAGAGCAGTCATGGCATCATAGCATTCATCAGAGTATGAGATGGAGACACAAAGTGACTCATCCTCGGAAGAGCAGGCTCCTAGGAGACATCACAGGAGTGGCAAACATGTTAGGGATGAGCCCACTACCCTCAATTACAACCATGCACTCTTGCCATGTCATGTTTCTAGAACCTAGCATGTTTTGCATTTTTTCAAAGGGTGGCTAATGTTGGAGTTCATCATGAGTTGGTCTGTATTTTTGTGCTTCACCTACATGGAGGTTAGTCTATCTTGGCCGGGGTCACCTTCACATTGACACCTGAAACTATCTCAGTGGCAACAGGCATACCAAATTTTGGAGAACAGTGGCATAAGAAGAAGAAGGTGGATAGGCAACACTATGAGCCTTAAATTAAGGTTAGATTCTTGAGTCAGCTCACAAGAGTCTTCCCATTCAGATATTTGAAGGATGAGTATGCTCCACTGATGAAATTGATCATGAAATACTTCAGCTGTGAGGGGAGCTTCTCTCGCCTATATGCCTATCACATCAGGTTTCTCATGCACTTCACCAGGGTGAGGATGATGAACCTCCCATTTTTCATTTGCAAGAACATAGAGAGGATGAACACCTTCATGCAACATAAGACCCCTTAGCAGCAACTTAACAATGTTTATAACTTTGCTCTTATCCGGATTTTGGTGGACCATCAGTTGGGATTGCAGGGCATTGCTTGGGAGGACTTCATCTCCCGTGGCTTCTTCAGAGCTTCACAGTTACTATCAGAGACAGAGCATGAGATAGGTGGTCCTTCTCATTAGTATGAGCACCATGAGACCACGACTATGCCAGTATTCGTGACATATCAGAGAGGCAGTAGGCACTTGTTTGCAGTAGCAAAGCGAGTGTTATCTCCACCAGGGGTGGAAGGGGCCTCACTTCTGGCATTCACTACAGAGGCACATGACAAGGGCAAGAAGCCCATGCATGATGAGGGGCCATCAGGTGAACAGGAGGCCGATTTCATCCTCATTCAGGATGATGATGCCGAGGTGGAGAATGCCCGACTTAGGATGACTATTCAGGAGTAGAACACAGAGATCCAAGACTTGTCACTCAATGTGGAGAGGGCCAAATGGATCATCAAGTATTTGGAGCAGAGAAGCAAGCAGCTTGAGGACCAGCATGATATCATGGAGCTACAAAAAATCCGTGAGAATCGACAAGCTGCCCAGCAAAGGAGGATCAAGCTCACTACCTTAGAGCAAGAGATCAACAATGACCGTGAGTCCTCGCTAGAGAGGATCAATATCCACCTAGAGAAACTGTTGGAGAAGGCTGACAGAGACAAAACCATACTGAGGAGGGTGGTTTATCATTACAGGGCACGGAACATGAGTGCGAAAGCCCGGATAAGAAGCTTGAAGGCAAAATTGAGCCTAGCAACAAAAGAGGGAAAAGAGGCAAAAGAGCAAGATCGGCTTCGAATCTTAGTTGAAGCTTCTATGGCCCATCATAGTGCCTTTTAGGGAACCTTTAGCCCAAATTTTAAGAAATTTGGGACAATTTTGTTCACGTGGAAATTTTTTGGTCACAAACACAGGTTTTTTTTCCCTGTGCGCTGCGCCACTAGCACGACGCATAGGATTGGGAGCTCCAAATGACAAATGGCTTGCATTTTTGGATTCAGCATGCAAAATCACGACTACTAGTGCTTGGGCAAGAAATTTGGGCATGATTTGAGTCTCCAGGAGGTCAAAAACACCCAAAAAATGGCCTCTCTACCCCTATTTTGACACACAGGAAGCATTCTTGGGAGAATGAAGATTTGGAGGGGCAAATGAGCACCAAATTCAAAAATTCCAGTTGGGTTGGAAATTAAATAGGACAGGCATTCCAACAAGCATAGTTGGGCACATATGGGACTCCAGCAAGCGCCTGAAAGTAGGCTTCAAAGTGGCGTGGCACATATAGAAAGTGGTGCATCGCATATAGGAAAAAAGGCCCAATTTACCTCTGTTTCACGAAATTTTGATTTGCAAGTTTTCACAAGTGGGCCTGCACATCTACACTTTACCTTTTTGGCACATAAGGTGGAATTTAAAGTATTTTCACTCCAGATTAGCTTCTATCTGTTAGCTTCCTGCTGCAGTAGGTTATTCATATTTCATGATTGAAATTTTACAGGCCAAATATGTTGTACTTTGCATGCTGCAATGCTCCATATTTGTTTAACAGTCTCCAAACGAAGAAGGCTACTTCAAGTTCATTCAATTTCCTTCCAAATTTTGTAAAGTTATCCCGGTATCGCCAATTTTTTAGGTAAAGGGAGGTCCAAATAGCCTAATCTTGGTCTCCCTAGGTTTAAATTTCCTGTTTTAGAATGTAGAGAATGCAAATTTTTCCAAATAGCCTAATCTTGGCAGATTCTTAGATAGGTAGAGAAGTAGAGGAGCCCGACAACTTAATTTGGGCCCTTGGAAGAAATAAGGGTAGTATGTAGATAGGAAAGCATCAAAAGAAAAATGAATGATGGGTTTGCAAGTCTAAGTGCACCCAAATCAAAAGAAGAAAAAATGCTAGGTAAGTAAGTTGGGTAGGTAGTTCTGAGGTTGTTGAGTCCTAATTGTTGATCAATTCCAGACTTTCAGGTGTCATCTCATTCAGGACACAATCAGCAAGAAATTCTATGCGAGAAGCTCAAAGAGGTATAACTAACTCCCCTTCTCTGCTTTACCCAATCATTAACTAACTTCCCTAAAACAGGTCAAGATCTGCTTGACACCTCTTAAGCTCAATCATTTTCATAACACTAGCCTGAGTAAAGATCTGCTTCACTCAAAGTTATTCCATACTTTCCCTAAAGAATGGTCCTACCCCCTTGTAACAGCCTAAGGTCTCTCGAACTTAGCGCTTTCTTACCACCTCCATATTAACCACTAACATTATTATTTAGCTCCCTATACTTTCCCATCCCCGTACTAATATTATGCAAATCATCCCCTATATACATATCCCTCCCCCTGGTTGAAAAATAACCATGAGCACCCCTGAGAATTGCTGAGTTTACCTGAAACATTAGCAAGAACCCTTGACCTTCAAACCATCTCCGAGATACAATGGACTCCTTCTAGAGTATAAAATCCCTCCCAGGTAATCGGACCCCTTCCGAAACCTCAAAATGCCCTTCGCACCCACCTACATGCTCTTTCCGCCCAAAACCTTACACTCCGCAGAACCTTAAAGCCAGATCGCATCGCAAGATCGCACTTTCCCCTCCATCCAAGTTATGACCCATCCATCACCACCCGACGCGATATCACGATATCGACGGTCGGCAGTCGCAAGCGCCAAATGCCCAACTCAAGCACCCTTCATTCCCTGCTGATACGATATTGCGATCGCATCGGAGCTAATTCATCACATTGCCTCCAATATCAACACCTCAACATGTCATTCTGTACCAGGGACCCATGACAGCTGACGTCATCCACCGTATAGCCGATGTCATGCTCACGTCAACAGCGAGAAAGCTGAAACTTCACGCAGGAAGAAAAATTGCACTTCGGAGCTCCAGAACAAGAAACAGAGGCAATTTTCGATGCGCGATTAGCGCGAAGGGCTAATCGCGCATCGCTAGGGGAAATAGGCCATTTTGTGGAATCTTCGGGGAATCTTTTGATTTCTTAGCCCCTTGTGCGCTGAAAAGCCCGAAAATCGCTCGATCGTGCCAAAATGATCCGGTTTAGAGACAACAGTAGATCAATGACAAAGTTCAAAGTGTATCAGATCAAATCATCAGGCATCAAGCGTGTCAAAGAGTATCAGTCGACGGTGGAAGCCATCAATTTAGCGGCAAAGAGTATCAGTGAAAATCTTGAGTAGCGGCTCGAAGCAGGAGAACATTTAATACCTTCCAGCAGATTCATAGAAAGAGGGCGAAGTCACTTCAAGCCCTCAAATCATAATTATTGCACATTTAACTCACATGAGAGCAGAACTGTAGTTCCCAAAGCACAATCATTCCAGCAGCACCGCATCTAGCCCCCAAGGGCCACATTGTCACCTTTTCTGATTCAGCTACCTCTAGCGCAGCCAAAAAGATTTACTTGCATTCAATTCCAGCGACACTTAGATTTTTGAAGAGTCTTCTAGCAGACCTGTTTAGGTCAGTTGTAATGATGTCTTTTCGATATTTTGCTTATAAATACCACCCTGAACAATGTTGTGAGGGGTTGGTTGGTTGGTAGTAGTAGTTGGTCAGTCTCCTTTCCAGCATTTTCTCCGAGCAAAGACTCGCACTGTAAATGTCATAATTTCCATAATCAAAGATTGTTGAAAGCATGGATTGCGAAACTACTTGATGTTTTCTCTTGGCCAAGGAATGATTACAGAATTCCTGTGCTTCTACATGATCCAATAAGTGTTTCTCTCCTCTATTTACTTTATGTTTTTACCACTGTTCCGCCTTCTAAATTGTAGGAAAAAAGAATAGCTTAAGATTTGTTCCATTACACCTTAAGTTCAATTTCTGCATTTCTCGATGTTTTCTTCAGAAATAGCTATGAACATGTATACTTAAATGATCTTGTTTACGTTGTTTCTTTCACATATGAATGCATGTTTAGGAATTCTTAATTCCTCCTAGATCCCATTTATCCATTTCTCCTCTTTTTTCAGCATGATGAAATGATTCTCCTTTGCCTTTCATCCCTGATTTTCCTACCATACTTTCAGCAGATTGATAATTGTATCCTGTGTAGCTATCCCACTCCGTATCCCCTTGTGACCAAGAAAACGCAAGAAAGCCTCCATCCGTGACTCCATGCCCAATGGTTCGAAACTTATCACACCTTACCTTGCCTCTTTGTCCGAGAATCCTGCCTTCCATCCAATCACAAACAACACTCCCTTGAAGCCATAAAGCTAGCCTAAAATCATCAACAAAAGTCGAATCATAAAGAGAGAGCCCTCTCCGATTGCAGGTGGGCTAGAACCTGCAATCCAAAGATTGGTTTGTGGTTACCTCGGCCGTATCCCTATTAGGAGCCCAGGGAAAACCTGAGTGATAACGTAATGGCGACTCCGCTGGGGACTTCCTCAGATAAATTCATTAAACCAGTCTGCAGCTCTACAGAGGAAGAAACCGACTTGTGAAAGCCTCGGTCGACCTGTACCTGTGTACTCCACTAGGGATTCAAGCACTTTGTTCATTTTTTTAATCCCCACTGGAGAAAGTGCTCCTGTTCTTCAGAGTTTGTCACGATTTGTTCTGGTCTTTTATGGTGGACAGAGATCAGGCACTTCAAAGTCTAGGCATCCACCTAGTGACTCCAATTCAATTTCAATCAAAGGCTCCACTGAGGAATGAACCAATTTTACATCCAAATACTCCATGTTCCCAAGTATTGAAAGTGGGAGAGAATGACCGAGTTCAGAGAAATTTTATCAGAGTTTGAGTTTAATGAAGAATTTTTCAGAGCAGTATTGTCAAAAATAGTAGGCGGCCAGAATAAACTTTTCCTTGAGTTAGTTGTTGAAAAATATGAGAATGAAATTGAACTCTTGGAAGCTCAAATACAATCGTATAATTTCCGCGACCCTAAAGAGTTTTACCAAAATCTTCCTCCCCCAGTCCACAGGGAAATAGTGCTATCCCCTGAATTACAGTTTGAGTATGATCTGGGTTTCAAGGCAAAGACAGAAGGACTAGCTGCTAGGCTTACTACCAAATATGCAACTACTCCATCTGACCAAGAAGACCCAGAATCTTGCCGAAGTCTTCCTTCTCCAACTCAGGAGGAAATACTGTTACCTGCTATCTTACAGACTCTGTATGATTCTATTTTCAATGCATAAACAGAAGGGTTAGCTGCCAGGCTTACCACTGAGGACGCAACCACTCCATCTGATGAAGAAGACCCAGAATCATGCCGAAGTCTTCCTTCACCAACTCAGGAGGAAAAACTGCTACCTGCTGACTTACAGACTCTGTATGATTCTATTGTCAAGACAGAGACAAAAGAGTTAGCTGCCAGGCTTACCACCGAGGACGCAGCCGCTCCATCTGACCAAGAAGACCCAGAAGAAGTTCTCTCACATGATGATTTTATTGATCCTATTGCAGACTACATGGAACCTCTGCTTAACCCAAGTTCTTTAGCATGCTTTCTCAGTGAAGACCAAATACATCAACAGCAACCGTTATATGCCACAACTTTGATGATGAGGGCATATACCCGAATGATGCTTTCACGTTCGGAGACTATCAGTCAGCAAGTTCATCTTGTTTTTCAGTTGCTTAAGTGGCTGCACTGGGTGTTTGATCTCACCTAACGACAAAGTAAATGCTGGGTAGCGTAGGTAGGTAGGAGGAATAAGGGAGCCGGAGAAAATAATTTTGCAGAAGACAGCCAACTAAAGACCAAGGCGTTCTGATCTGCTGTTAGCTTCCTGCTGCAGGAGGTTATTCATATTTCATGATTGACATTTTACAGGCCAAATATGTCGTACTTTGCATGCTGCAATGCTCCATATATGTTTAACAGTCTCAAAACGAAGAAGGATACTTCAAGTTCATTCAATTGCCTTCCAAATTTTGTAAAGTTATCCCGGTATCGCCAATTTTTCAGGTAAAGGGAGGTCCACACAGCCTAATCTTGGTCTCCCTAGGTTTAAATTTCTTGTTTTAGAATGTAGAGAATGCAAATCTGTCCAAATAGCTTAATCTTGGCAGATTCTTAGATAGGTAGAGAAGCAGAGGAGCCCAACCACTTAATCTGGGCCCTTGGAAGAAATAAGGGTAGTATGTAGATAGGAAAGCATCAAAAGAAAAATGAATGATGGGTTTGCAAGTCTAAGTGCACCCAAATCAAAAGAAGAAAAACTGCTAGGTAAGTAGGCTGGTTAGGTAGTTCTGAGGTTGCTGAATCCTAATTGCTCATCAGTTCCAGACTTTCAGGTGTCATCTCATTCAGGACACAATCAACAAGAAATTCTATGCGAGAAGCTCAAAGAGGTATAACTAACTCCCCTTCTCTGCTTTCCCTAATCATTAACTAACTTCCCCAAAAGAGGTCAAGATCTGCTTGACACGTCTTAAGTTCAATCATTTTCATAACACTAGCCTGAGTAAAGATCTGCTTCACTCAAAGTTGTTCCATACTTTCCATAAAGAATGGTGCTACCCCCATGTAACAGCCTAAGGTCTCTCGAACTTAGCGCTTTATTACCACCTCCATATTAACCACTAACATTATTATTTAGCTCCCTATATTTTCCCATCCCCGTACTAATATTATGCAAATCATCCCCTATATACTTATCCCTCCCCCGGGTTGAAAAATAACCATGAGCACCCCCGAGAATTTCTGAGTTTACCTGAAACATTAGCAAGAACCCTTGACCTTCAAACCATCTCCCAGATACAATGGAATCCTTCCAGAGTATAAAATCCCTCTCAGGTAATCGGACCCCTTCTGAAACCTCAAAATGCCCTTCACACCCACCTACATGCTCTTTCCGCCCAAAACCTTACACTCTGCAGAACCTTAAAGCCAGATCACATTGCAAGATTGCACTTTCCCCTCCATCCAAGTTATGACCCATCCATCACCACCCGACGCGATATCGCGATATCGGCGGTCGGCAGTCGCAAGCGCGAAGCTCCCAACTCAAGCACCCTCCGTTCCCCGCCGATGCGATATTGCGATCGCATCAGAGCTAATTCATCGCATTGCCTCCAATATCAGTACCTCACCATGTCATTCTGTACCAGGGACCCACGACAGCTGACATCATCTGTCGTACAGCCAACGTCATGCTGACGTGTGCAGCAAGAAAGCCGAAACTTCGTGCAGGAAGAAAAATTGCACTTCGGAGCTCCAGAACAAGAAACAGAGGCAGTTTTCGATGTGTGATTAGCGCGAAGCGCTAATCGCGCATCGCTACGGGAAATAGGCCGTTTCGTCGAATCTTCGGGGAATATTTTGATTTCTTAGCCCCTTGTACGCTGAAAAGCCCGAAAATCGCCTGATTGTGCCAAAATGATCCGGTTTAAAGACAGCAGCAGATCAATGACAGAGTTCAAAGTGTATCAGATCAAATCATCAGGCATCAAGCGTGTCAAAGAGTATCAGTCGACGGCAGAAGCCATCGATGTAGCGGCAAAGAGTATCAGTGAAAATCTTGAGGAGCGGCCCGAAGCAGGAGAACATTTAATACCTTCCAGCAGATTCATAGAAAGAGGGCGAAGCCACTTGAAGCCCTCAAATCATAATTATTACACATTTAACTCACACAAGAGCAGAACTGCAGTTCCCAAAGCACAATCATTCCAGCAACACCGCATCTAGCCTCCAAGGGCCACATTGTCACCTTTTCTGATTCAGCTGCCCCTAGCACAACCAAAAAGATTTACTTGCATTCAATTCCAGCGACACTTAGATTTTTGAAGAGTCTTCTAGCAGACCTATTAGGTCAGTTGTAATGATGTCTTTTCGATATTTTGCTTATAAATACCACCCTGAACAATGTTGTGAGAGGTTGGTTGGTTGGTAGTAGTAGTTGGTCAGTCTCCTTTCTAGCATTTTCTCCGAGCAGAGACTCGCACTGTAACTGTCACAATTTCCATAATCAAAGATTATTGAAAGCATGGATTGCGAAACTACTTGATGTTTTCTCTTCGCCAAAGAATCATTACGAAATTCCTGTGCTTCTACATGATTCAATAAGTGTTTCTCTCCTCTGTTTACTTTATGTTTTTACCACTGTTCCACCTTCTAAATTGCGAGAAAAAAGAATAGCTTAAGATTTGTTCCATTACACCTTAAGTTCAATTTCTGCAGTTCTCGATGTTTTCTTCAGAAATAGCTATGAACATGTATACATAAATGATCTTGTTTACGCTGTTTCTTTCACATATGAATGCATGTTTAGGAATTCTTAATTGCTCCTAGATCCCATTCATCCATTTCTCCTCTTTTTTCAGCATGATGAAATGATTCTCCTTTGCCTTTCATCCCTGATTTTCCTACCATACTTTCAGCTGATTGACAATTGTATCCTGTGTAGCTATCCCGCTCTGTATCCCCTTTTGACCAAGAAAACGCAAGAAAGCCTCCATTCGTGACTCCATGCCCAATGGTTCGAAACTTATCACACCTTACCTTGCCTCTTTGTCCAAGAATCCTACCTTCCATCCAATCACAAACAACACTCCCTTGAAGCCAGAAAGCTAGCCTAAAATCATCAACAAAAGTTGAATCATAAAGAGAGAGCCCTCTCCGATTGCAGGTGGGCTAGAACCTGCAATCCAAAGATTTGTTTGTGGTTACCTCGGCCGTATCCCTATTAGGAGCCTAGGGACAACCTGAGTGATAACACTATCCAAGTGGCAAAGGAAGGAAAACAGTCACCGAGGTCATTTTTCATGTTTGTAACGTTGCACTTGTAGCTAATGGTTGGCTTTCCACCTCCACTTTGTAATGATTCGAGTAACTCCCCAACCCTTGGGTGTTCTATCTCTTCATGGCACATTCTATATATTGTATGAAAACTATTTGCAAAGTGTTGGTTGGCTTGTAACTTCTAGGAGACTTTGGGAAAGAAACTCTCTTTCTTCATTGTATATTTTGACAGAGGATTAATGAAAGGCAGCGACTCTGTTTCATGAGATTCATGTGGTTGTGAGTGTAGAAAATGCATCTCTTATGTATCATATGTATTTCGTTATGTTTCATAGTTCATTTAATATTCATTTCCAGTGAAATTTTCTAAGTTAGATAAGGTAGACTTCAATTTTATTGCTCTGCCTATGGGAAAATTTCATGGTCAGTGTTCTTTCTTCTTGTTGAAAAGGATTCATACACTTATGCCCTTTTCACTCTTCTAAGAAATCTCTCCATTCAGCGTTGTTTCAAACTAAATTGATGGACTCTCCGCCTGTCTTGCCTCACGAAGTAATCTGTGCCTTTGTATTAAATTCTTTGTTCATTGCGGTCCATTGGTCTCATACCATCCCAGAAACATAGTCATTCATAAAAATCTCTTCTTGTATCCATATTCGCTTACTAGCCTAAGATCAATAATTTGTTGTAAGTCATCCGAGACCATTTCGTTAATCTATTCACTGAGTGTGACCCGAAGAGAGCCCTCTCTTGTTCTGGTAGGGCTAGCTACTAGACTGAGTGTGGTTTGTGGTTACCCTGAATTTTTCCTTCCTTCAGCCTAAGGTGGATTTAGGTGCTAACAATAGGATTTCTATAGAAGTCTTGACTAAAGATCTTGAGCTCAAGGTTTGCTAGATACATATTGATATATACAGTATGCTAGATAAATGAAGTTGCATTGTTGGTTGGCCAAGACAATGGAGTTATTATAGATCACATGAAGACATAACTATTTGAAGACATGATGATGATGAGTTCATATGTTGATCACATACATGGATGGTATAAAAGATCGTGCAGATTTTGATGATGATGTGATGAATATGACGTTTTTCACATGTGATATAATGTGAATGATTTTGTATGACATATGCAAAATTGATTCATGGAAGGTTATGACAATGCTCAAGATCAAGAGGATGAATTAATGCAGACATACCTAGTCACAGGTTGATTTTATCTACACTAATCGACATATACAGGTTGCTGGTTTGGATGCTGTTGAGAGATGCTTATGGAGCAGATCATACGTTGTGTATGATAGTTGCTGACAATTATCACGGTTTTTTTTAGGTATTTGGTCTCTATATGTCACGTATATCTTTCATCATCAAGGTCATGTAATGACCTATTTTGTTTCCCCACTATGCCTAGGATAGATGATATATTGTTCTTGTTTTATCAGGTATAAGCTTTTCGTGTATCCCTACTTGGTTGGGTGGATGAGTCAATATTGGTATATCCCCGCTTGGTTTGGTGGATGAGTCAAGTATATCCCCACTTGATTGGGAAATTAATGTATGTATGATTCATTGGTGATAGGACGGTTATACTCACTTGGTTGAGTTGTAGAGTCGTGTCATTCTTTCACCTTTTTTTTTTTAAAGACTCGGCATGTGCTCAGGGGGAGCATGGACAGATTGGTACATCTTGGCATGTACAAAGGGGGAGCTCAATCAAAGATTTCAACATTTACTTAGGGGAGTATGGAATGTAGAATGCATATCAAGGGAGAGAAGATCTTGGTCTTCCCTTTGCCCTTGATGTGAAAGTGGGAGAGTGAATTGTTGTTGTTGTTGCCATCAAGTCCAAAGGGGGAGATTGTTGGCATTATGATGAATGTGTTGTACTTGATGGAAACCCACTTGTAGAAGAAAAACTCACTCATACATGGTAACTAGATGAATCTTCACAAGAGATATCAAATGTGACATTAATACATGATAGTTGTGTTAACAGATTTGATGCAGGGCAGTTCAAAGGAAATGACACTTCACAGTACAACAAGTTGACATTATGATACAGGTTTTGTTCTTGATGATGAAGATCAAAGTACTATGGGTTAACAGTATTGAATCATAGTTTAGGTTCACAGAATGAAAGAAAAAGAGTTATACGCGGGTTTACCTTAACCAAGGTGCATATATATCTAGGTTCATTGAGCAGAAGACACGTATACATATACACACACTTTCATGGACCAAAAAGTGCGTACATGTTAGAAACTAAGTTTTTGGGTCCATGGTATTTGGACCATGGTATTTTGGTATTGGTCCATGGTATTTGGTCCAAGGTATTGAGCCCGGGTATTTAGACCAAGGTATTGGTTCTAAGTGGTTTTGGACCATGGTATTGAGTAAGTCCTAAGACTATAAAAGGAGGAGAAGATCATTAGACCACGGTATGGAAAAAGCCTTGAATATTTGATGAAGTATGAGATCCAGTATGCAGGTTATGGGTTTATGATTCTTTGCTTGATCTGAGCCAGGGAGGAATCTCAGTGGTTGATGGAGGACAAGGTCTAATGATGGATCGGGATCTTATGGCTTGGAATGAATCATCTCTATATGGCTTGATCATGCTTATCCTAGATGTGTATACTGACGCATGTAATGTTCTGTAAATATTATAATCTCGGTATAACTCAAGTTTGGAATAGCTGCATATCATGAATGAATATTTACAGATGTATACGCTGATTGACGATGATAAAAGTGCATACATACGCAGGTTAGATACGTCTAAATAGCATATACCATATAAACTATGATGTTTGAAGTCACAAGTGGTTCTAGTTGTTGATGCAAAGTTCTGAGTTCTAGTGAATGTTTATTGGTGTCAGTATTCTGCATATTCAGATTGGTTGATTATGTTTAGCTTCAACATTGATGGATGAGATCTAATAATGGATCAGGATCATAATGATTTATCTTTATGTGATCTGATGGAATAGATCTGGTTGCTAACACATGTCTTATCCTTGTATATGTAATGATCTGGGTATGCCTGATGTTGGGAAGTGCAACAAAGTTATAATTAAGTATTTGATGACATATATGCTAGTTCTCTTTGGTAAAGTTGTGTATACATGCTCGTTCGGCTCTTCCAAGTAGCATATGCACTCTAATGCATGATTTTTGATGATACAGTGGGCTCTGAACATTGTTGCAGAGTTCTGTGATATGCTCTATGTTTTGGTGACTATGTTTTGACACGGTTTCAGTGATTCAGTGTTGGGTGATTTAGTGATTGATGATACAAGTGGTGATTGAATTTGTGCTTCAATGATATTGATGGGTCTAGTATGAAAATTGGATGAAACGTGGCCTTCAGATTATGGTGTTGTGCTTTAGGAGTATCGAGTATGAAAATTTATGAAATGAGGTCCCTCGAGAAAGAAAGAAGATCAGAGCCTTCTATAGGCCAGCACCTATGTACTGGTAAACATATTGGGCAGTACAAGAGCCAAGGAGTAGTAGCTCCCTTCCAGTAGCAGCTAGAAAACGAGTGAAGGTTGGAACCTTCAGTAGGTTGGCGCCTACTAGGTTCTAGTAAACAGATCGGTTAGTACACCAACAAAGGGGGTTGTAGCTCCCTTCCAGGAGAAGCTCGAGAATGAGAGGAGGTTGTAGCCTTCTGCAGGTAGAATCCTATGTACTAGTATAAGACTTTTCCACTACAGAAATATTGTAAAAAGAATTTTCTTATTAAAAGAAGATAGAGACGAATTGCAACAGGTGGTTTTCATCCACATTGGGTTTCCACCGTACATCATGGTGTTCATGTGTGCTTCTTATGTGTGATGATTTGTTCTATTTTACTACACTTGTATATTGTTCTTATGACTAATGAAGTTCTCATGTACTAATTAAAGATCAACATTTAATGGATTAACTATTTCATAAGTTTACTGCATATATGCTAGTTGCATTAGACATAGATGCATGTACATGCCGGTTCCCTTAACTGAAGTAGTGTATATATATCTGAGTATGAAAATGAGAAAGTGTTTGATTTGATAATACTGATTGCCCCACCCCTCCCCCCCCTCTTAGTATTATTTCCAACACTCTTGAGATGGTAGTGAAATATTAGATTGCATCATTATGGATGGACATCAAAACAACATATATAAGCTAGAATTTACATAGGAAATGAAGTATATTCATGAACCTTTATTTATTTTATGAAAAATATAGTCAAGACTTCTTGAAGTGGTTTACTACTATGTTTATTAAGAAATGAAATAAATATGATATAGCTAAATTTAAATTTCTTCACGAGACAAAACATAGGTGAAATTACCAAAAACATGAGGCTTCAAGTCTTAATCATCTAATTACTTATATAAATAATTTTTTTTCTTGGCCCATGTTGGAGGCTCCTCAACTTATTTGGAAACTTGACAAAGATGGTTACAATTATTCATTTCAGCTAAACTTGTCCATAATTTTGAATCCCTTAGAAAGGTCATGAACAAGTGGTTAAGTAGCATTGATTCCTTATTTCCTTGGTGAATTGATGTGACGTCATGAAGTGTAGAATAATTTTTTCCATCTTGCAAAAATATGTAGTGCTCAAGTCCACATGATGTACCTTCCCTAAAAGTCTCCTAAAAATCCCTAGGAGAAAAATAGAAGAAATCAAATTAACATAATGAGAGGCAAAGATTATGTTAATCACATAGTGAAAGATAAATATTAAGTGGGATGGAACAAAGAAATATAGGAGAGTAAAGTGTGATTTAAAGAAAAATAAAAGTATCTTTTTTCGAAAAAACTAAAGAAAAAATTTGTAGGAAGAAGGGTGCTAGACCTCAAAGAAGGACATTGCTAAATCCTATTGGGAAGAAAAATCTATAGAAACAAAACCACCTAGGAATCAAAGAGGTGGTGATTTTGGAGGCCAAGGAAGTCTTCGCTAAATGGGAGCTCCGAGAGTAGTTCATGATAAGCAGGAATGTGCTTGGTGTCTCATTAATTTCCAAGAAGAGATTAAAGTAAGATATTTTGTTTAATTTTATTATTGAAATGATATTTAGTATGTTGTTGTAGCTTATTTGATGAACTATTGTTTTATACTTTTCAATAATGATTCAGTTCTGAATTTTGATGTATACATGTGTGGGTATAACATATTGTGTATATTGGTAGTGGTATTATAAATTATAGATTGTAAAATAAATCCCTTGTACATTCTTGAACATGAAGTCTTAGAGAAATATTTTTGAAAGGAATCAACTAGTGTCAAAGTATTATATTTGGGGATGTATACAATAAAAGCATTCTACATTCCTAGTATCACATTTGTGAATTTAATATTTTGCATACATCTTGAGAGTCTACCTAGAGCTTAAAAATCATGTGTGCAAATAACCTTGAAATTTAATGCAATATGTATTGATAGGGAAGTCTAGAAAAAGAAAACAATCAAACTATCTCTCTGACACAAGTATGCTAGCAATATTTCATAACCATTACTATAATACTCTCTGCAACTTCCAAAATAAATTTCTCTTATATAAATTTGAGGAAATTCTTGTAACTCTGGTACATGTAATTACAAGGAAAAAACATGCACCAATAATTAATTCTCTATGAAAATGAGACAATTGGATAGGGGGCATAGTCATTTTATAATTAAAGGAAAATGATTTTAGAGAAATAAAAAGTAACACAAATAAATCATGTGAATAATTGTAGTAATATCATCAAAAGGATGGGTATTGTTTCAACTATAAATGGTTTATACGTACAATTTATCAACATGTATGAGTTCTACCTAAAAAAACCAAAGAATTGTTCCTACAGCAAGCACAGAGTCCCAATACAAAAACATAGAAATAAATAAACTTCCATGAATTGAGCCTGCAGGCTAAAACATAATCATCATTCCAATTGTTTAATCATTGAAGGATTAGAACAATGCTCCAAAGTTAGCATTACTTTATTAAGGGACAATAATTAATTTATAAGTCGTTGATGAGAAATTATTTAGCATAACTCCAAAATTCAACGAATTTTACCCTGTGAAGTATATTACTATCTCATCCATGCGTCATTACAAAAAAAAGCATATCAATAATCGTAATCAACAACTAATACAATTCTTATAACAAATTGCCGCGTAACATTTTAACGAGGCAAACAACTATGGAATCTGCAAATAGGAAAACATGCATTGCGGGATATGAACTTGTACCACAACCAACGGAAGGAAGAATTATCTCACTGATGAAGGCTAAGAACCTAATTCTTATGCACTGAGGACGCCATTAAATCATAGGATCCATACCTGTAGCAATCAAAACAAATATTCTTAGAATAGGGTTACAAAAATAAATTGAAAATAACTAAAAAGGAAAGTAAATGTTTGCATTATCCACAAAAGTATGCACTACACTAGGAAACTGAGTGGCATTAGTCAATCCACTATGAAATTAGTAAAGTAATGAAACTTGGCTATAATGGAACACTGTAATTAGAATATGATTACATATGATTATAGATTTCATTCGATCATCGAGAAGGAGAGGAGTCATACGGATTTATTCATGCCCCATACCACCGAGATTTTTTGAATAGGGAAAGTGAATAAAAAACCCCAAATGTTTTAAATAAGGAATAAAGGGTTCACCACATGTGTAGGACACACAATGAGTGGGACTACGTCTAGGCAATGGCAATTTTCAGGATGAAATAAAAAGAAAAAAATAGGGATTCTTATACATCTAATTTAATATTGAACCTGAGGGGGCGCATTAACTCAATCTAAGGCTTTGTCTATAGTGAATTCATTTCCCCAATCCACACTCCAAACTCAATATAATATTGAAAAGAAGAGGCAAGAGACATTACCTATGATGGGTAGAGGGTCCCGAGAGAGTGATCAAGATAAACTCGCATGAGCTAAGGGTCTATTAAGATTTCTCATCAACTTTTGGAATACTAAAAAAGGAAATAGAGAGTAACAATTAAATATATTGATAGAACTTACCTATGAAGTAGAAATCAAAAAATTATAGGTATGAAGTGGAAGAAAAAAATGCTTAGATTCTAGGGATGAACATAGGTAGTGAAACAATAACCCTCATTGGAATATCACATATTTATCTCTGTGATTCAAGAACATAAATAAACTACTATGATAATGAAATATATATATAATTAATATATATATATATATATATAACCAAAAATTAAGAATTACTTACTTGGAGGGAGTGTAATCTTCAATTCCTAACTCTTAGAACCATCATCCCTCATTCATGAAAGAAAGGTTGGGTATTTCCACATGTTCAGAGCAAGAATGTGTATGAATGTTCAAGGGTTTGACTTGCGAATAGGGTAATTATAAATTTAGTATGTGAGTCTAGTAATAAACCAAATTACCAATAAATTCCCATATTGAAGATGATAATATATTTCAAGACAAAGGTCACCGCTTCCTATTTGTGGTGATACTAGGAGTGCAGAATGCCAGATTTGAAAAATAATAACTTTCCTAAACAAACACCACATGAAAGTAGGGTTAAATGATGTGACACCCTAACAAAATTGTCCACCACTTGGTCACCTTGTTTACTCCCAGTCATTGATGATAGGCTACCAAACATTCCATGTAAAGTTCACATGGTTTCCTTTGATATGGCTCATTACTATCCTACCAAGTATGCAGTCACGTTCACATATTTCAATAGTTACTTGATTACTAGAGTCACCACCCGTTTTCAAGCAAAATGTATGACACTCATGTAGGCATGATATATTCATGAGAGGTAAATGTAAGCATTAAATGAGAGGAATTTTCCATACGAGGAGTAACTCAACTATATTTAGTTCTGCCAACCAAGTATGCTAAAGGCTTGAGTAGAAGACATGAATATAGCCCCATTTTCACATTGTTATATGCAACGATCAAAAGTCTCAGTGGTATGATCCGTCTTAATATAGTCAAAGGTACACTACAATAACCTTGGAAGCATTAATGTGGAAGTTCTAAAGTATTAACAATATTCATAAGATTGGAAGAGCAAAACTACAAAGGAAACATTGAATATTAAAATAATTTCAAGCACAACTCTTATATGTCCTTAGAGATACTATTAATGTGTAATGGGAAATAAATAGTTAGGGAAATGACTGTATATAAGTAACATAAATGAAAACACTCGGGATGATTCATATATATATATATATATATATATATATATATATATATATATCATAGCGTGAAATAACGAAAGTGTGCCCACTATCCATACGAATAGTGAATGGATATAGTTTAATAAAATTAATGCCTTTTCTTGAAAATTTGGCCATAGCTTAGATGGTAAAAAGGATAAACCAAAAAACATACATATATTTGTGGTCATAATCCAAAAGTTACATATCACCATTAGAAAACCTAAGAACTAACGGTCCTGGATAATTATTACCACCTATACCTCTATCATGCCATAAGGTAACTCTTCAAAAGAGATTATATTTATTCATCTTGGTTGTTCATAGTTATATACACGAGGGAGTTATTCTTGAGTTTCATCTCGTGATGTCTCTTCATTTTCTCTTATTAATTATTTACATTATTTACATTTGTTCACCCAATCCTTATGATTAGGTGTCAACAACCTCTATGAGGCCAACAAGAATATGATAGAGAATGAAGAGACCTGAAAGTAGAAAAGAGAAACAAATTTCTCTTACAAGGAGGAGTAGGTTTATGTAAAGAACAAATAAAAAGAAAAATCTCATGTCCTAGTAGGAAATATGCCAAAACAAAAGGGGAGTAAATCGACATATTAAGTAAGAAATGTAAATGTGTGGAAATAAGTGTATCATTGATTTTAAATTATAGTAATTAGAAATAATTATTGAGCTTAAAATAAAAAATCAAGTAAGTTACAAAATCAGTGACATTTTTAGTCAAACCCTCTTGTAAATCTTTCTTAGATGTTATTAAGGAAATATATTACGGTGTAGGAAGCTATTAGGATAAGTACATAATATGGACCACATTCAAGAAAGGGACCAAGAAGTTTTAGAGTTCATGAATACCTTTTATAGCTTATGTATAAATCTAGGTATGGGGGAATCTAAGACACATTTCATGCTCAAGTACTGTGGTTTTATGGAAAAATACAGCTAAGAAAAAATGAAGTTGCTACACATCTCCTCGCTTGCTATAACATACTAATATAGTGTCAAAATCAAGAAATTTTTAAACAAAAGAAACAAGACATTGGAATTATGAATTTGAAGTATAGTAATAGCACCACCAAACCACAAGAAAAAGGACAAAGCGAGGGTGGAAAACCCTAGGATGATGCATTAAAGTCGTAGAAAAGGAATATTGATGGGAAGACAATGAAAGACACAAGAAAATGGTGTGATTTCTAGAAGAGTTCCACTCACCACAAAAATGAGTGTCATGTAAAGAAGTCACTAGTGGCTGAGCTAAAGCCTTCAAATTTAGACACAGGTTTTGACTCTAAGTGAAAACATGAAAAGGGGAAATAAATCATTGATGTAGAAACCAGTGGCACCATTTCCATGACCAAAGTCAAGAAAAGTGAGCTCGAATATCTAGAGTAAGGTGATTGTTTCTTCCACTCATACATATGAGTGAAGGAAGATTTTTTGTCTTTCATAGTTGATATTGGTAGTCAAAGTAACCTCATATTAGAAGAGGTTGTTAAGATGATCAGCCTTTGAATAACACCATACTTGCAACCATACAACATTTGGTGGCTCAACCAATGGTAATATCTCTACATCAATCAACAATGTTTCCTATCCTATAGTATTAAGCCTTTTGTGAATGAGATATTATTTGATGTTTCCACACTTGAAGTTTATAATTTTTATCATGCCTTCCATATTTTTGGAAGAATCATGTTGTGTATGAGTGAAGACCTCCTACTATTATTATTACTTTGGCAAGAAAAATATACAAGATACCAGATATAGCCCCACTTACTACCATTTCTTTGATCACTCCTAAGAAATGCACTAAGAACATCTCCTAGATTGGTAATTTTTTTTCCACTTGATTCACTCCCAAAGTAAGGGGAATATCCTTGCCACATCCATGACCTCTAGAAAGGGATCCTTCTCCTAGAAGAAGCAAGTGTATAATGTTATGGAAAAGTATAAGTACATCATCTCCTCAGCAATGGGGGTACCTTTGCATTGTTAGGTTTATAATATGATCGATACGACCCACAACACATATATAACTAATAGGCCAATCTACAACCACTCTCTTTTGGAAGACAAGGAAGTCAAGTGGTAGATCCAAGAGCTTCTACAAAAGTGGCACATATGGCCATGTTCCTCACCTTGTGGGAGTCTCATTGTACTCATACCAATGAAGGATGGGACCTCGAGAATCTACACTTCTTATCAATATCTAAAAAACTAATAGTCATGAATAGATATTTGACTCCACGAATTGATATCCTTCTTGACTAGCTCAAGGGCGTCATGTATTTCAACACGATTGATTTTATGCCTAGCTATCACCAAGTTCCAATAGAAGCCATGTATGTATGAAATATTTCCTTCAAGTCTAATCAAGGTCTCTTTGAGTGGTTGGTCATGCCCCTTTTTTTTTTAATTCCATTGAAACTTTGAGGTGCCTGATGGATAACATCTTTCGGTCTTTCACCAACTCATTCATGGTTTTATATCTAGATGACATGCTTATCTTCTGCAAGATTTTGCTAGAGTAATTGCAACATATTTAACAAATACTTCAAACTCTATTGTAGTAGAATATATGTGCTAAATTGGAGAAATTCTCCATTGGAATTAATTAGGTCGAGTATATGGGTTACATAATTAATTGGCAAGGTGTGCATGTGGATCTAGCAAAGATATATGCCATTTGGGATTATCCAAACCTTACAATTCTAATTGAAATTCGTAGATTCTTCTTGGAATATAATCTTAAAAAATCTACATTTATTTTTTAGCCTAAGCACCCTTGGCTTAGCCACGTGCACTAAAAATCATGTTTACCATGGTTTTTGGTAAACTAGCTCTGCAGACCAACTTTCGCTTGTTTTTTTCCTTTAAAGGCTTAATATTATGGAAATATTGGTCCAACCACTTTCCTAAACCATTTAGACATCTAAGTGCATGTTCACACCTAACCACACATCATCCACTTGAGTTATATAAGGATTGTCACAACACATGAAGATTTGGTCCCCCAGACCATTTTAGCATGTTTTAAAGTTGGCTTCCTTGGGAAATGTGCCCCTCCTCATGCTGTCCTCATGAATGATAGTTGGTGTAGGTTGTATTGAGTTTTTGTTTCTATTTTAGGCCTCCCTTTAACTTTTCTTAGCCTTTTCTACTATTTTACTAGTTTTTTCCTAGTTTTCTAGATTCGACAATTTCTATATAACCACCTCCCTTTGGGATTAGAGGTTTGATTGGTCATTTATTACTATTTTTCATTAATTTAATACATTTATTTTATGGATCAAATTATTTCTCTCTTCTCTTGAATATTAGAAAATTACTTGTGTTTAATTTAACTAGAATTCTAGATCTATCAGAGTTTCTGCAAGAATTCTACATGGTATCAGAGCTAGTTCGAATCTAGTGTATTGTATAGTTTTATTTGCAGGTATAGATCATCAGGAGGTTGAACAAAAAGAAATGGATTAGCTTTCTCATCCCATATAACTCGTTGTATATCCTTTCAATTATTTCGAATGGAAGACATAGATTACTCTGCTCCTCCGAAACAAAGGGATTTACAAGGTAACAACGGGAACAGAGACTGAACCAACTTTTGCAGTGGAGAAGATAAAGTATTTCAATAAATTATATGAATCAATTGGGATGATATGCCTATCAATTTCCAAAGAAATCCACTTTCATGTGAGCGGAGCCACTACTCCTGATGTGGTTTGGACCACATTGGAAGGACTCTTCAGCAAGCAGGATGGAATGAGAGTGCATCAACTGGGGAATGAACTCATATCCCTTAGTCAAACTCATTTCACCAACCTGCAAGAATATTTCACCAATTTTAAAACCCTCCTCATTGAACTTGATGCATGTGGAGTCACGAAAGTTGAAGATCAACTCATCCTTTTGATTCTCTCGAAATTAGGCACTGAATATTCCATATTTGTATCATATTTTCAAGCATATAAATTGAATCACGACAGATGGAAAATTCCTCCATTGAATGACTTAATTGCAACATTGACTCAAGAGAAGGCTAAGTTAATCCAAATGGGTGCCACAAGCTCTTGTGGCTACTGATGTTCCAAAGAGCACTGGAAGGGACGAGGAAAAAGGGCAGGGTAAATTTAATGAATCGAAGAAGGAGAGATCCATACAATCTCTAGAGAGCTCTTCTTTGCCTAAGGGTAAGAAGAAGAAGGAAAGAACATTTTGCAGCTACTATTCCAAAGGTTTTCATCTTGAAGAAAATTTCATGAGGAAAACAATCGATGAGATGGCTAAGTAATTGCAGTTGTACAATCTCACCATGCCCAAGAATGCAAAAAAGATGGATGATAACATAATGGGAGATTGGAGAAGGAGAGCATGATATGGTCATGCTATAATGGTTGTCACATCCACTCCATAGGATTCAATCCTTGATTCAGGTGCATCGAACCATATGGCTACATTAAAAGATGGATTTTCCTCCATCGAAGAAAGCACCAGATGCCTAATTTACTTGGGAGATGCTGCACCCGCAAAGGTGTCGGAGAAGGAATTGTAGGCCTTGAAGGGGGCTACTTTACAAATTTGCTTCATGTCCCCTTGTTGTCCATAAATCTTCTCTTGATATAGCAGATCACTCATTCTGGCTTTGGAAGGAAGGTGGAGTTCACTCTGGAATCTGCAGTGATTACCCTCATTTCCACGGGCTCACAGCTTGCACATGGAATTGTAGGTCACGGTTCTCATTTGTATTTATTCTCCCACTCTATTCCTAAATCTATTAGCACTATATTTTTGTCACATCTAATGATATCAATTAGTTATGGCATGAAATATTTGGCCATATAAACTATAATTACTTGCATCAACTAAGCAAGGAGAACATGGTAGAAGGATTGCTTGCTATTAAATTCAGAAGAGGTGTATGTCAAGGATGCATTCATGGCAAGAATCCGGAGAACAAGTTTGACAAAGGGAAGGCATAGAGAGCTTCTCCACCTCTTGGGATAATTGACAGTGATATCACGGGCCCATTCCCACAGCCTTCAATCAATAAGGGTTGATATGTACTCACCTTCATAGATGATTTCTCTCGCTTTACTTGGCTATTTTTTCTGAAATTAAAATTGGAAGTATTTGAATGATTTATAGAATTTAAAGCACTTGTTGAGAATGAGTCTAGGTGTAATATTAAGATACTCCATATTGATAATGGGGGGGAGTATGTCAAAAAACATGTGCAACAACCTTTTATTGATGCAGGTATACAACTACAACACACAATGCCATATACACCACATCAAAATGGTGTCGCATAGAGGAAAAATCGGTCATTAAAAGAGATGGCCAATTGTATGCTACAGTCCAAATCATTAGCTCCTAAGCTATGGGATAAAGATATTAATTGTTCTGCATACATTTAGAACCACATCCCTCAAAAATCACTCAAAAGCACCACTCCATTTGAATGTTGGACCGGTAAGAAACCAAAAGTGTCGCACTTTCGCATTTTTGGTTCACGTGCATGGGCGCACATTCTGACAGATAAGATGAAGGCTTTGGAGCCTCAATGTAGATGTATATTTGTTTCATATTGTGACAATGTCAAAGGCCATAGATTTCTCGACTCTCAAACTGAAAATTTCCTTGTAGCTAGAAGTGTGAAGTCTCAAGAAGAATCACTGCATGATTTTTCAGCGGACCCTCCCAAGGAACGCTTGTTGCCACTAATGAGGAGGAGTCTAAGACTTCTTCGAGCAATTAAGAGTAGCCATGAGAGAACCCTCTTGGGTCTGATCCAGAGGATGAGGAGTAGGTCATGGCTGCTCCAACTCAGTTGCCAACTTGGGTAGAGAAAACCCTCTAAGATGCGAGTGAACTAATCACTAATCCTGCACATGCAAAAAGGACTAGATCATAGTTTTTTGGGGCTCCTCAAGCCCTCGCTACCACTAAACCATTGCTTCCCATACATTTCTATATGAAAAAATATTCAGATCCACATTCAAAGTCTGAGGCTGCTGGAAACCTGCTTTGGGAGGCTTTCATGGATGAAGAGTACTCTGCTCTCATGGAAAACAACACATGGGACTTGGTTCCACTCCCAAAAGGCAGAAAGCTTGTTCAATGCCGATGGATCTATCAAACAAATATTTTTGTAGGTGGTGATATCAACAAGTACAAAGCTCGACTTGTGGCAAAGGGATACTCACAGGTACATGGCGTAGACTACACAAAGACATTTGCACATGTTGCAAAAATGGACTCCTTTTGACTAGTTTTAGCCATTGTTGCTTCTCGCAGATGGGAAGTTCATCACATGGATGTGAAGAGTGAATTTATTCATGGAGATGTCAAGGATTAGATATATATGGAGTAGCCATAGGGATACGTTTATAACTCTTCCCTCATTTGCAGATTGAAGACATCTTTGTATGGCCTAAAACAGGCTCCTAGAGCCTAGTATGAAAAGATGGATTCTTTCTTGCTTTCTATTGGATTCATTCAATGAAAATCTGATATGAATGTTTATTTGCTCCAACATGATGATTCCATTTTGCTCATAGTACATTATGTAGATGATTTACTAATGACAGGGAACCTTAGCTCAGCAATTGATTTGGCAAAATCAACATTGCACGATCAATTTTCCATGATAGATTTGGGACTATTGCACTACTTTCTTGGCATTGAAGATTCTCAGTCTACTTCAGGGATCAAGATGCTACAGTATAAGTATGCATCAGATCTACTTGTCTACTTTCAAATGACAAAATGCAAGAGAGCAACATCTCCCTTTCTTCCAAGGATCATATTTGAGGATGCAAGTACTACACCTTTTGTGGATAGTACACTGTATCGACAGTTGGTCGGGAGTTTGTTGTATCTTACTCACACCTAACTTGATATATCTTTTGCAGTAGGATTTTGTTCCAGATATATGTAGGAGCCCCATGAGCTTCACTAGAAAGCTGCAAAGGGAATGCTTAGATATGTGAAAGGTACTTCCAGTTTTGGTATCTTTTATGCTACAGATTGCCCACTTTCACTGATTGGGTACACGGACTCTGACTAGGCTAGCGATGGTATAGACTGCAAGTCCACCTCTGGTTATGTTTCTAGCTTTGTTTCAGGGCTTTTTTGTTCTTCTAGCAAGAAGGAATCCACAATTTCTTTATCTACAGCTGAGGCAAAGTATAGAGGTGCAGTGAATGCAACTACACACACTCTTTGGTTTCAGGGGCTTCTCTCCAAGTTTGGTATTCAGTATGCACTTCTGACTATAGTATTTTGTGAAAATCAGGTGTCCATTTAGATATCAATTGATCGATTTCAGAGGTAGAGGACCAAGCACAAAGAGACTCACATGCATTACATCCATGAGATGATCCATGACCAAGTCATATCACTGCAGTACTGCCCCACTAAGGAGCAGGTTTCAGACATTTTCACCAAGTCTTTCATTGAAAAGAAATTTTCAAGAGCTGAGTAGGCCCTTCTCGCCACTTAGCCCTTTTTTCCTCTTTTCTTTGGGTGGGGGGGGGGGGGGGGGGGGTGGGGGTGGGTGGGGGGGGGAGGTGTGGGTTCCCACGAAGTTTTCCCTCTTTCGTCATTGTATGAGGATCTTTTATTTATTATACCTAAGTACCTAACATGGCATCTTGGATGGGACTCAGTTTAGGTAAGCGACTTAGGATGAAGTGGTGGTGTTGGAATATAATCCTAACATCTACATTTATTTTTTAGCCTAAGTATCCTTGACTTAGCCACATGAGCTAAAAATCATGTTTACATTTGGTTATTGGTAAACTAGCTTGGTGGACCAACATTCCCTTGTTTTTTTCCTTTAAAAACTTAATATTATGGAAATGTTGGTCCAGCCACTTTCCTAAATGATTTTTACATCTAAGTGCATGTTCACACCTAACCACACCTCATCTACTTGAGCTATTTGAGGATTGGCGCAACACATGAAGATTCCCCCTTAAATCAAGGGATTTGGTACCCTAGACCATTTTAGCATGTTTTAAAGTTTCCTTCCTAGGAAATGTACCCATCCTCATGCTTTCCTCGTGGTTGATAGGTGGCATCGGTTGTCTTGAGTCATTGTTGCTATTTTAGGACTCCCTTTAGCTTTTCTTAATCTTTTCTAGTTTTTTACTAGCTTTTTCCTAGTTTTCTAGATTCGACAATTTCTATATAAACACCTCCCTTTGGGATTAGAGGTTTGGGTTCTAATGTATTACTATTGTTCATTAATTTAATACATTGATTTTATGGAAAATTCTTTCTCTCCTCTCTTGAATATCAGAAAATTACTTGTGTTTAATTTAACTAGAATTCTAGATATATGGGAGTTTCTGCAAGAATTCTACATTTCTTGGGTGCCACTAATTTCTATGAAAGATTAATGTTAAAGTTATCTCATATCATTTGATAAGTAAATCAAGTTATCCAGGGAAGATATTTTTTATTTCTTTTTCCCTCAATCAAAATAGAAGAAATTCCTTAAACTAAAACACTACCTTTTCTTTACATTAATCCCATACTTTCTAGACCTGTAATAGCAATTTAAGATTGAGACAAATGCCTTTAAATATGTTATTGCTGAAATACTTGCTCATTAATGGCATCCAATGACCAATCAAAAAGAGACACTCTCTACTATTATCCAAATATACCCATCCTATGGTAAGGAAATGTATTTTATTATGAATGATTATTAGCAATGGACACATTATATTGCTGGGAAGGAGACAATCATCCACGCTGATCACCTACAACTACAATTTATGCATAGATGATGGAATTTGTAGGCCAATTTCCCTCATAATTGATCCACATATCTACAAAAATTCCATTTAAACATTAAATACAAGAAGACAACACCAATCACATTGTCTACTATCTCAATTGACCCCATATTATGCCAATGAACATAGTTCTAAACTCTTATAGACACGAGACCTATGTGGCTATAATTATATGAAAATGACTTGGAATTCCTTGCCATAAACAATATATTGATGACTTGAAAGAAATTTCCAAACTTCCACCTTTATGGAAGGTTGTTGTACTACGTGGGACACCTTTGTGTTCCTTCAAGCAAGTGGACCAAACTAATTTTAAAGGTCCATTAAAGTCAAGTCATAAGACACTTTAGTGTGGAGAAGATAGTGGAAGTAATATAGAAATATTTGTTTGGCTAAAACACTAATAGAATGTTAGAAAGTGTATAAAATATGGCATTACATGTACCATCGCTAGAAAAACCAATAAGAGGTAAGGCATACACACCCCTCTTCCTTCTCCTAGTCGACCTTGGGAATCCATCTCAATGGAATGTATCTTTGGCCTTCCTTCTACCAAGCATTGTAATGACTATGAATTTGTGGTTGTTTATATATTTTCTAAGATAGTTATTCGAGTTTCCTATAGGAAGAGAATCACAACATAAGTCACTATCAAGAGCCTCTTCATTGTATGTGTGTGGTCCATTTTGGGATCCAAATGATTATGATATGATATTGGGATACTAGATTCCTAAGTGCATTTTGGTTGAGCCATGGGTCATCCTTGGAAACCAAGCTCACCAAGTCTACTTACATTTATCCCTAGACTAATGTATAGACATAGGTCATTAATATCATGAACATGGACATATTGTATATGTATAAATATAAGAATCCGTAAACATGGGCTGAGAATATTCCATGTGTCCAACACAACTATAATAGAAATATCATTATTGGAACTAGCCACAACCCCTTTCAAGTGGGCCTTGGATTTCAACTATTATACTTAAGTGATATTGCACTTCGACTTGCAACTACCAACTACCGAAGAAGAATTTTCACAAGTTCAATATTAAGTCGATAAAGCCACTAAGTTTATTAAGAAAAATTACCTCATTAACCAATAGGTTCATGATATTTTGGACAAGGCAAACACTCAGTACAAACAACATCATGATCGACATTAAGTGCTACATATGTTTGAGGTGGGTGGGAAGGCTTGGTTGCATTTTGTAGAAGGAATACATTGCTGGAGCCCATGGGAAACTTCAACCACACCAATATGGACCTTGCACCATCACACAAAATCTTTGTGACAATGTTCTTAACTTAAGTATCCCTCCATTCATTTACGTGCACCTAGTATTCAATGTGGACTAGCTTTGGCCCTAACTTGCATAATTATTGAACCCACCAAACATTGTTGGGTAGTTGATACATCATATATTCACATATTGAATAACTTAACATCACATATTCAATGGCTTAACATCACATCACACATTCCATGGTTTGACATTTGAAATAATTCCAACACATTTACATGTGTGATATGACCACCGGGTTGGTGGTTAAAGAAATATAACAATGTTAATGTTTCTCGTGAATTGCAATTCTACCACTAAATGGATTTTTCTGAATCAACAAAACAAAAATGGTTCTATTTGTTAGGTTGTTTCAACTCTCAGCGTTTGACCCTAGGCTAGTCAACCAACATAATTTTATATGGTTAAATATTACTAGTGCAACAAATTATTGAGTACTAAATTTTTTACAAAGATGAGAGATCTTAGAGCATAGTAGAAGCTTGCAACTAGTGACATAGGAAAAATTTAGGCCAATTGTGAAGGCATTTCTTAACATTTCACCAAGTATTCTTTTTGCAACAAGTTCTTGGGGCTAAGAAGAAGCAATTCAGGCTATCAATATGGTGATTTAATTAAATTTTGGTGTAACAAAGTGAATAAAATCTTAGCATATAAATAATAAGAAAAGCCCTCCCCAATTAGAGAAAACCGGCCTTGTGATGTAGTCCTAGTAGCATAAAACTTTGTTATTTATTTAGTAGTGCACTTTTCTTCTTCTCTTCTCATTTATGTGATTTTCCATATGTTATTCATGTTTATATACTTAAGTACTTCAAATGATATTAATCATGCAAAAATAGCCTAACACATTTTAAATAAACCAAAGTCACTTTTAAGATCATGCATCCTTATTTCTATCAGAGCCAGTTTCACAATTTGGTTTGTGAGTGTGCATGATCGTGAGAAGCAAGATAAAGTGATGTGAAGGAATTATTGTAGATGAAATTTTAGAAATTGCATTCAGTAATTTTACTGAAAGAGAAGAAATAGATTCACATCCTTTTAACACTAAAGGGAAATACCCTCTTACAGAAATTATAATAAAGGATTTTAGTGTTATAAAATTTTCAAAAACTATGAGAAAAGCCTCACTCCAACATCTGTTTGTGGTAGCGGATGTTTTTAGCAAAGCTCATATCGGAAATATCAGAAATTAATCATAGCTAAAAGAATTTGGAAGGCCAAAGGTTTCAGAGTACATTTTTTAGTGGTAAACTATATAGGCAAATAACGCGAGTAAGCTACCACTATAAAATCACCAATGTTGTAAACTTAAATAAGAGCACCAATATTAGAAACTAACATGTGGAACACTAGTGCATTAATTTTATCAAATCACCGGTGCTTTAATTATAAAAATCCATTGGCTCAAAAATCTACAATACCATGCACCGAGTTGTTGAATGCAAACAACATCGGTGCATAAAACATATACCGCTCGAGTTCTTATGCCTTAAACAAACCCTCACGGGAGTACTCTTCAGGAACAACACTTGGGTAAGAAAAAAAATTCTTGCATATGAGGCGCTTTTATTTAAATCTATAGCACCAATTCTTATGAGTTGTATAAAGGTATCAATGCTCTAATAGTATAAAAGAAACAATATTTTTAATTTGAATAATGCGCCAAGTTGGAAATAATATTTTTGGCTCATGAAGGCATTGGTTTTATGAAAGAAAAAATGTTCTAATAATTACAATGCATGAGGACCTACAATATCTGATACCATGAACTTATCATGAACTGGGTCATTAAATGAAAACAATATCGGTGTTTGAGAAGTATAAGAGACACCCATCCATGCAAAAATCTTGTCATGTCGATGCTTTTATGCAATATAACACATCAATACATATTTCTTTTACATATGCACCAGGATTTTTTACACAATGGTTATAAATATCATTAATGGAAAACTCATATTCAAATTGGTGCACATTAATATATAATGTCCCAATATCAGTTCTCTCTATTTTAGAAGCACGGAAGTGTGACTATGAAATTATTGTGAATTTTCAAATTCTTTATTTATAAAAAACTAAACAAATTTCTTATAACAAAATTCATAATGTTATAAATATCATTAATGGAAAACTCATATTCAAATTGGTGCACATTAATATATAATGTCCCAATATCAGTTCTCTCTATTTTAGAACCACTAAAGTGTGACTATGAAATTATTGTGAATTTTCAAATTCTTTATTTATAAAAAACTAAACAAATTTCTTATAACAAAATTCATATAAATTAAATTTTGATTAGGGAATTTGTATATTTCTTTTGGATTAATTTGTTATATCATCACGTTTCTCATCACTTCATTATAATATTTAATTATCCATATATTTAATCAATGGTGTAACATTTCACAACAACATTGGAAAAAGAAAAATAAATAAATAAATTTTATTTTAATTTTATTTTATATGAATAAGAGGCTCTTTTCCATACAAAATGGGATAGTTATTGGCAACCCCTTTTGTTTCAATTGGGACACCAAGTCAATTAAATTAAGAAACATATCTCATTTTCATAGACAAGTATTTCAAAAAATACAACAAATTGCATTAATATCTAAATAGATCATCATTCTTAGCTAGAATTGTTGTGACTGATTGAGCTACTTGCATCAATTGTTTTCATATTCTTCAAGTTCCATCCACAAACATAAACTAAAGTGTAATGAGTGTATATATATTGGTGACAATAATGAGAATTCAAATAAGTAATATACATTAATGTAAATCGACTAACAATGTACCATATCAAAAATTGACTCATAAATTGTACACATTGTTTCAAAAAGAAGTCTTGTTACTTGTTCCAATAAAACTTTTGTTAGCTTAGTTCCATTTTGTTTTATTTTATACATCAAAATACTTGAAAATATATGTTTAATGCTAACTTATTTCTTCTTACCTAATAGAAAAAAAATGATTACATACATTTGAAGCATGTTGTTATTGAGATGGCTTCTCCAATAATGCAATTATGCTCATTTCTTTGATCATCTCCTTCTACACTTTTTTGGACATTCCTACTAGCATGTTCTGCATATCATCTCATTGATCCTTTGATATTTTCATTATCTTCCTAAAATAGTAATAAACTATTCTCATATTGATATATAAAAATTAAATATAACAAAATTGGTATTAGTAAATGAATGATTTGTAGTAATATATACATATAATTTTAGAAAAGCATTTTAATTAAAAATATTACTTTCTTGATGATTCTTCTTTGTTTTATTTTTTCTATTGCAAGTCTCACACTTCTCATTGACCATTTCTCTAGAAATTTTTCATGTAGCTTAAATGTAACTTCGTTGTTGGAATCATTAGATTGATTTATGTATTGTAAGTGGAAAGTATGTCTATAGGTTTGTTCCACTATATCCTTTAGATTTTTGTAAGAAATTCCCCTTGCCTTCCCCCCATTAATCTCCAATGAAACTCTAGATGAGTTAAGGAGAAATTCATCATCATTTACATGTTCTATAATTTATTTTTTGTTAGAATGTCATTTTGTGTTAGTTCAGGTAGAAACTTAAACATATATGAATTAATAAATTGTTTCAAACATGTTATGTAATATTCTTATGTATAGTATTAATGAAAATTTTATTTATATATATATACATTCATTAACCTAATTCATCATTAAGTAATTTTCCTATTGCCATTTTACACTCTTTAGTGCTAACAATGTTTTGTTATTCTTTTTAAGTAAGTTTAAATTTTGTTTGTGCCACATGTAATGATAAAATCACCTCCATCATAGTACAAAATAAAAACATAAAAACTAAACAATTTCATTGGGTTTAACGATGCTATATTGCATAGGAATACTAGTGCGTTATATTACACAACGCACATTCATAAACAAAAGTTTTTTTTTTTTTTTTAACTTACGGGTTCAACAGGTTTAAGATTTGATTCAATAAGTCGTCCCCTTTAAATTCCCTATAGCAAGAATTAAGGGTTTAAGGTAAGTATTCAATTTTTCTTTCTTCTTAATTTTAATTAAATCTAAATAGGAACATAGATTGTAAAAAAAATTTACATGTAAAATCAATATTAAAATTTTTATTTTGGAGGGTTTTATTAAAGTTTCTAAATTTTGATTAAATCTAAGAAAAATTGTAAGAAAAACTATTTGTAAATTCAAGATTAATTTTTTTTTTTACTATGAGTGGTTTGAGTGAATCACAATAACTTTGAAAATTTTATCTTTTATTGTGACTTAGTATTTTGCTACTCCATAGTGTTTGGAGTATGTCTCTCTTGCAAATCTCTCTTTTAATAGATCTGATAGAAACTGTAAAAATCAATATTAGTACATTAAAATTTAGAATTTTTACTATACAATATTTTGAGTGAATCAACCAAACTTTCAAACATTGATCTTCTAAATAGATATATTATTCCAAAGTATCTTATTTCTTCACATAGTTCCTAATATATATCTCTTGGAAATCTCTCCCTTTACATTTTGTGAAAATAATGAAATAATGAATAACTTAGACATTTGAAATTAGATTTTGAAAAGTCAATTCCCACTTTTTTTTAATTTGAAGAAAGAAACTCACATTTTTTTCCAACTTTTTCCGAACATTAATGAATTTCATAGTAAAAAGCACCGATACATTTATGAGTAAAGTGCAATGAATAACTTATCGGTGTGCTAAATTTTCTTAAATTCCTTGATATGATAAAATTCCTTACTTTTGAAATATTTGAAACATGTGTGATATTATTTTAACGCATCGATTCAGTTATTACTTAAATGCATCAATGTGATTAGCTTTAGAAGAGCACAGATATGAAATATGGAAATCATGCGAAATTATTATTTTATTAATGAATCTATGTGGTTGTTTCTTAAATGTATTGGTGCAGTTGGTTTTAAAAATCTAACCAATATGATATAATTCTTTTTTTTATTTCCAAAATCTTGGACACAATTACATTTATTATTTTAACTAGTTAGTGTGATTACTGTTTAATGATGTCGGCGGAGTTAGTTTTGGAAGAGAACCAATATGATAGAATTCTTTTTTTTAATGGTCAAAATCTGGTTAACACGTGGAGTTATGATTTTAATAGATCAATGCAGTATTTTTTAAACACATCATATGATTGGTTTTACGAGAGCATCGGTATGATAGAAATCCTTTTTCTTTTTGAAATGTTAGAAACTAGTGTAATCTTTGAGACATAACATATCATAGTTTTTATTAGTTAAACAAATGATTTAGCTTCATAAGAGCATCAATATTCTTTAAAAGTTATCTTAATTTTTATTTTCACATAAATGGCATATTCATCTCAAATTATCCTTTAGCATGTATCCACATGAGTTACAGTGATTCATAGTATACATTTTCCACTTAAAGTCACTTTATTCTTGAGAAATTATTTGAAAACGATATTAAAATTTAGATTGTTGTTATATGGTTCTCAAAATTACTTTTAGATATGTACATAAAAAATTATTATTTATTTTTCTCAATGTAGGGAGAAAATATCATAATATAAAATGGCCAATTCTTTAATTTTTAGCTAGTTTCCATATTGTTCAAAGTTTGCCCAGTTTTCCCTTTCCATGTCTAATAAGTCCATTATATATATATATATATATATATATATTCTCTAATTGAATTTATTCCTTTTAATCCATGTCAATTTGAATAAAAAATGTATCCAAATTTGTAGGATCCTAACTCGAAATTGAGTTCACATGTAGAAAATATTCCACCATTTCAAATTAGTTAGAAGCTCTTATCATGAGAAACATGCTAAAAATAATTGGTAGATTAAAATGGACAAGTGATTCACACTGTTAATTGGAACATGGCACATTCCAGCCACATTCATGGGTCAATGATGGTAATAATTGTTTGGTATAATGTAATTTCAACAAACCAATTTCATTGTGCTTAATAATATCATTGATGTATTAATGTTCAATGTTTTTTGAAATTAGGATTCTAGGGATGATGAGTGACCCACCTAAAATATTTTAGTCCACCCCACTACAATGTCAAATCAAGATAAAGTTATATTAAGCACAAGACTATGAATGGAAGCATACAATGTTCAATTCCTACTACATCTAGATTCACCAATTGGGAATGAATAGAGTAATAATAGTTCTTCATCACAAGATGGAAATGGAGGTAATCAAATAGAGGTTGTTATGGATGATTACTTATGGGATATGATTTCCATGGAGAAAAATTTATTAGTTTCATTCTAGAATGATGGGCTAAGGCATGATGCTCATATCCTTAATACCTTATTTGAAAGCCTAAAATATACTTCCACCATCCCTCTCTTTGGGCGTGGTGGCTAGTCAAATTCTAACTAGCTAGGGACAGCAATGCTATTGTACAACTTGAAAGAAAATTTTGTAATGTCGAATGCATGTTTCTCGACAATACTAAGGTAATTGACCATGATTGATCAAGTCCCTTATATTTTGAGAAATCTTGTCACACAATCAAAATTAAAAATGGTTGATTTTATGAACATTAAATATTAACATTGTACATTTATATTTCTCACCAAGTGAAATTCATTCAAAGATAAGCTTCTTCTTGGTAGTTTTGAAGGGAAAATAATTTTGTTGAAAATGGTGGGTGTGGAGTACATATCATATCATGGTTGTATGAATTCTTGTATCCTATATAGAGGAGAAAATGTAGACAAAGGGATATGTGAAACATGTGGGCATGATAGGAACCATAAATAAAGAAAGACATGTAAATACATGTTCCTCCTCATAATAACTGAGGCATATGTCGATAATCCCATGGATCCAAAGCCTATTTCATTGCAAAGAATTAACTATGTTGCAGGGATTACATGCATGATATGGAAGTGAGTCAAGAGTTACCTGAATCATAACACATTCAACAGTCATGAAGAATATAGAGGATACATCAACCTGGAAATTTAACGATGAAGTATGAAGTCTATGACTCAGCATAGCCATGGATGGAGTCAACCCATATTCCTTCTAAAACATTAGCTATTCCATTTTTCCTGTAGTAGTGTTCAATAATAATATACACCCATTGTGGTTTTCGTGAAGAATGAACATATTATGTTGGATCTCATAAACCCTAGGAGAAGACAAATGAATATTATGGATGTCTACTTACAACCATTAGTAGATGAATTGAAGGAATTATGGGAAATGATACATCTATATGATGTATGAAGACCCATCCCAATAGATACAAGTTTTATGTTGTATGGCATATGATCTTACACCATACATGGTTATCCATGCTTAGGAGTTTTCTTTGGTAAGTTACAGTTTTATTGATTTTTTTATGGTCATAACAATGTTTTTTCCCATATTAATCTAATTCATTGCAATTTTTTTGATATTCATGATTTATAACATGTTTTATCTACAATAATTTAATAATTCTTGTAAAAAAAAGGTATAATGGATGTAAATCTTGTGAACCTTCACTGAAGGCTATGTGGTCCAACCACCTCAAAATCTAGTGTATGACTCCTTCACGGTATTCCTCCTAGAAGAACATGCCTACAGAAGAGAAACACCAACTTTTAATGGTAAACCAGAGAGAACATAAGGGCCTACAATAATGACAACAGTTGATTGACTTAAAGCATATGAGAGAGAGAATGAGAAGGAGATTAAATAAATGTTTCATTCAAATGGGGAGCCTATATCTGATGATCCAAAATTATTTGATACCTTTGTTAATAAATTACCCATTAGGAGGAAAAGAAAATATGTATTTTATGAGATCTCATATTGGGAGCATCCTAAGATTTTCGAGTTACTAGATCACCTTCATATATTTAAAAAAAATCGTATTCTTTATAGAGACACATATCATCAAAATGAAATGGCACATTGGCTGTTAGGATATATATTATTTCTTCAAAAGCTAAAAATAAACATAGGCCAAGAAGGTAAGGTAGAGGAGAGGTTGGTCCCTCTTGGTCTTTCAAGGAAGGTGATGTCCCATGGATTTTAAATAAATATGATATTTATTTGGCAAAGGAAGGTATAATGGGTTTCAGGGCTCCTTCTTTGTATGAGTCTTCACTATGATTTTGCCTCACTATGGAAGACCATTTGTGAGGGTTGAAACCGCATGACAATTTTCACCTTCTAAGAGTACATATGTTAAAAACATTATTTTATTATTTGTTATTATTTTTATGCAATGGAAAAAAATATAATTTATTTTTGAATGTGGTTACTTTGTAGTGTAATTATCCTCTCCTTGTGTGTGGGTGTGTGAACCATGACTTCCCCCAAGACCTATGATATACCCTATCTAGATTATTTGCATTTATATGTTAGATCACATGAAAGGAGATTCATATGGCTAGGATTCCATGGTGGCATCATGAGATAGCTAAGATTGTTTGTATTTTTTAGAAGGAAATCCCAACGTGGAATTACGGGAATTAGTTGGGGTGGCTTATTGTTGGATGTTATCCTTAGAGAGGAACATGAATAAATTGAAAGGTTTTTTTCAATAAAGGGAAAAGCTTGAGGGGTCTCTGATAGAGGCGTACATATCATATGATTGTTTCTATTATGCCAGTGAGTACATCAAGTAGATCAAAAACACACCAAGTGCAGTGATTTGGGATGACAAAAAGGATGAATACATAAGAGAATGGGAGCTTCTCAAAATAAATGGAAAAAAGATGCATGACAAAGAGTAAGTGACTTATCATTTGTAAAATTTCTACACAATAATTGTTCACACTAAACTTCATAATGCATATTTTGATCTGATGTGTATTATATATGTTGGTTTTATTTCATCATTGAATCTATAAATTGAAGTCATCAATAGATTAATTCTTTACAGTTCGGAACCAATACAACCATGGGTCACATTTTACAAATAAAAGAGGAGGAAATGGGATACTGCGAGGAAATATTCTAGATGGTTGAATGGTAGAAACGTGCCTTATCCTAATCATTTAAAATAAAAAGGCCAATGACATGTCCTAGTAGTTAGGCTGTTGATCAAGTTAGAGAGAAATACGTTGCATTTTGTTGTTACCCGCATGGTGAATAGGGTGCGCTAGACATAGTGATTGGATGTAGAAACTCAGTTATAATATTTTTCTTTACATTTCTAACTTCATAATGCGCCTTTTTATTGTAGCATATATATTTTATATTTTAATTATGTTTGGGTTATTAAACACATGACACTCTCATTTTTTCATCTTTTATAGTTTCATTTATTCCCATCTATGTGGGCATATCGACATCATTTTCACAGAGAGGATGTTGATCATGGATGCATGATAAAAGAATGCAGAGTGGAAGTCAAGTTTGACTAATCTAGTCTTGCTAGCCACCATGATCAAAGCCTAATACGAGGGATTTCAGGTTACCTTAGAGATGTAGAAAAGATCATTGAAGTCAACTTCGCTTCATTCCACTGTGTTACTTTTAGGTGAAAGTGTTGGGACACCTTTGATTGGAACAACATGAAGGAAGATAAGAATAGTGGGTTGATATCTATGAACTCTAAAATTATGTAGCATGAAACAAGGAATCCTTATGTTTTCCCCAAACACTAAAACCCGATGTTTTTTTACCTAGATGTGTCGGATAGGTATTTGTGGTTCATATTAAGACACGAACATAGCAAAAAATATATTTTTGATAGAAATAATGTGATCATACCAACCAAGGAAGATAATGAGAGTGATGAAAGTGGACTGATATGTACTTGTGTCATTTCATCATTTATACTATTGTTTTATGCTTTTATTTTCTTCATTTCGCTAATTATATTGTTTTTTATTCACCTTAATGGAATTTTATATAATCAATATGATTCACAAACATTTTAAATGTTTTTATTCTAGTTAAAACATATTTACACTTAAAACTAAGTATTTCCAATTGAGTAATTTATAATTTAAAAATTAAACTTTTAACATAATTTCTTTAATTTGTTTAATTCTAATTTAAAATGGAACTCCTCTATAGACTTTTCGTAGACATAAAAATGGATCAAAATATTATAATTCTAAGGATGAGTTATCAACTTTATACCCTTTTGTTGTACTTTTGTGGCCAATTCAAGAACGCTTATTTATAACTATATTTTTTTAAGTTATTAATCTAAATAAGACTTATTATCCCCATTCTCAAATGACATTGTGATCATCAATCTAAAACAACATAGAAAAGAATAGAAAATGGAGAAGGAAAATCATATTTGTGTTATATATGTGTACTAATAGGCCTACTGTAACCATCATCAACTTTTTCCAATATAGTAAAATAACCTTCAAGATTATTTTCGCTATGCAACATACCTCCATAAATATAAATGTTTAGAACAGGGTGTACAATGTCTATCATAATAATGATTCAAGCTCACATTTCGTCTCAAATATTAAAATGAGAAGACTATCCTAAAAATGAGAAAATAGGAAATTTGGAAATGATATTGAAGATTTATTTTAGAATACTTGATGGGGTGCTATCAAAAGTTCACAGAAGATGTTATTACCACATCATTACCATGCAGAAAAAAGGAATAGTAGAAGAGATAATGCCTATTGGGGGTGTGCGAGTCCTCACAACTCTCCATATCTTGACCATGAATGGTGATTACCTAGATATTTGATGAGGGTTTACCTTATCCATTCATGTCACGATAATTTCCCACCTAGGATCGCAGTACATGATTGATATGAAAATCTATTAAATGCTTAGAAACATTGGTTGTTGGTGGAGGGATTGGTTAATAGAGGGATGAAGTTTGAAAAAAATCATTGTGAGATCATTTATGGTCTCTTTTACCACGAAGGGAATGTGTGTCTAAACCAAGGCCTCACACATTGGATGTGTCTATGTGTTGACCTCACCTGCGGTGGAATGGGTTGTTTAAATTCTGGTATAGTGTTGTCACTTCTCTACCAAAATTGCATGAATGTTATAGTAGGGTGGTGGTCAGGGAACTCTATATCGGGTAGTCTTCAACCTTTATTAGTAAATGCTTGTTTTTAGCCTTTGTACTAGGTATATTCCACCCTTAACACATAATATTTTTATTTTCCTTTTTAGTGTTCGAATGCTCTCATTGCATATAATTTGTTCATAGAAACTTGGTTGTGGTTCCATGGAGTTATACCATAAAGAAATGGTTTTTGTTTTTTGTTTTGTTTCTTCAACACACATGAAATGATCCCACTTTTAAGTTGGAGGTAGTTCTTTCCACTCTGTCAGTTCAAGGCGTTGACCGAGTTGAGATTTCTTTAAGTTTCCCAATTTTGGTATGTGGGGTGTGACTGTTAGGAATTTTTTTGATTTGGTTTTGAAATCATTCAGTTATTTCCATTTTCCCCCTTTCATAAGTTTTTTACTTGGTCGTGTGGCTTTGGTCACTCTAGTTTGGTAATTGTAAATTCCATCTCCCTCTGCTCATAATTGAGTCTTCCATGTTCAACTACCCTTGGTCTTGTACTCTTCTACCCTCTCCCTCCTCTCTAGCCATTCCTTTCAATTTCAAACAATGGGTTTGGAAGGATGATGTGGTGTTACACACTTTCCAACCCAAATTTTCTCTAGTCACAACACCTTTTCTTGGATGTTTCCTTACATAGTCTTTCTCAAATTCTTTAGTATTAGTTCCACATCCTCCTACCCATCTCTGGTTATAGTTTACCCAAACAATAATTATTTTTCTCTCTCCTATTACATCACACATGTTTTAGGTCTATTATTTTAGTTAACCAATCTTATTTTCTTTAGTCATTCTGGCTTCGCGGTAGTGAATGCTAAGTCATCAAGGTGGTGCAACTAGTTCCTCTTCCTATCATCATTGATTCTTTAGATTGAAATCAATGGCCAACTTATTTGATATGGTCCATATTCAAGTTTGGATTAAAATCCTCCTTCTTGAGTCAAAGGAGCTTGGGCATTAAGCTTACTTATCAAACTCAAATATTCAGGTATTTCTCTAAAGTGGGCTCCAAATTTGAGTAGGTATTAGGAGCCGTAAGCTGCAATTCCTTCATTGTACATGGTTCATCATCAATTGAAAACCATGCTGCCGATGGTCTTCATGGATAAACAAGTTGAAAATTCAAGTTGTTTTCAAGGCAGACATACATCAATTGGACCTTAGGGAACATAAACTACAATATGGATGATATTGTTGCCGAGATTTGAAGGGTTGAAAAACATGTCTTAGATTCCAACATTAAATACTACGAGTCTTAGATTCCAACATTAAATACTACGAGCCTAATGAACCTCCTTCAGTGATCAATGCAGTGCCACTCAATGTATCTCCTCCAATTGTATCTCCTTAGGGAAACTACTCAACCTTATACGAGCCTAATGAACCTCCTTCAGTGATCAATGCGGTGCCACTCAATGTATCTCCTCCAATTGTATCTCCTTAGGGAAACTACTCAACCTTATCTCTTTTCCTTATCTCCAATTGAATCAGATACATGTACTAAAACTCTCTTCCTTCTTATCGAATGATGCATGATTGTTTATTGTGGTAGTGGTCATAGTTGACTATGGTCATGTTTTTATCGAACTCTTTGTTTTATGTTTCAAGTTAATTTCATTGTTAGTTTTATACTTCCCATACAATAATTTTATTTTATTTTTTATTTTTTTATTTTTTTTTTCTGTAAAGAGATAACCATTGTTTAAATCCATACTCTTTTACATGGTCTCTCATATGTACTCATGTTAGTAATTAATTCACTGGACATATTTCTCGATAGAAATAGTGTACACCTCGATGAGATATCTATCACATGGGACTATTTTGTTTAGTGACTCAGTAAATTTATTGTACACGATGTAATCCTTTTTTTATAATAGAAATATATTGATGGAGCTTACAAAAATATAAATAAAAATATTTATTCTAGAAAGGTTCACAAGAACACTCCATGATTTTTATAAAATAAGTCGATTATTCCCTACTTGACATAATTAAATGGTTGAGATGAAGGAATTAAAGAGAAGGAATTCATAATCATATGTTAGATACTTATTCATTTATTAATCATTTCACATGTTTTTTCTTCAGGTTTATATTGAAATCAATATAAATCATGTAGCGATAAATCTATGAGGACTTTAAGGATGAAGAAATTGTGTATTAATATGTAAGATTAAGTTCTTGACATGAGAGGTAAACTCCTGTTTACTATATTTAAACTCTAGATCTTCCAACATTATGTAACCTAAAATGAGTTCATATGTGCATGTGTACAATGTTGATTACATCCTTTCATGGACCATAAGAGAAAAAAAGGGCTTACATAGATAGTGACCCTCATGAGTTCTAAATGTTGCTTTTGGAACGTCTTTGATATTCACTCTGATTTGATGATATCTTGAAAGAAGATCCAACTTGGTGAAGAAAATTTCTCCATGTAATTCATCTAATAATTCATCAATGATAGGAATGGCAAATTTATCTTTAATAGTAATCTTGTTGAGCTCCCTATAATCCAGACACATGCGCCATGATCCATCGTTCCTATATACCAATACCACTAGAGTAGAGAAAGAACTTTGGCTAGATTGAATTATACCAACCTCTAGCATTTTTGTTACCATATGTTCAATTTCACTCTTTTGGGCATATGGATATCTCTAAGGCCTCATGTTTGGGGGAGCACTTCCTAGAATCAAATGAATAGCATGAACATGAACATGAATATGTGGGAGGCCTTTCGGAGTCTCAAATACGTTGGAATGATTTCCCGAAACATTTTGGAGATCTCGAGAAATATATGATTTCGATGTGGGAACCTCTAGTGAACATAATTGTACAATTACGCCCCATTGTTCTTTGTTTAGAAGATTTTTCATGTTGTTAGAGTTGATTATATTTCTTAGTTTCCCTTCAACACCCCTTAATTCAAATTCCTTTCCTTCCCAAAATAATTTCAATAAATTTTCTTGAAAATTAAAAGCTATCGTACCCAAAGATTGTAGCCATTGGATTTCTAGTACAACATTTGCACCACCCATTGTAATGGAAAGAATTGGACTATTCAAGACATATTCTCTCATGGATAGATTAATATTATGGCACTTTATTGAGAAATTTATGATTCCTCCATTTGAAACCATTACTTGAAACTCGGGTGCTAGATATAGGAAGGAGTTCAATTCGTTAGCTATCTTACATTGAATAAAATTATGGGTACTACTCAAAACAATCAACATTATTACCTTTTTATTCTTGATATGCCGTTATATCTTGAGATTTGAGGAGTGTTAATTCCTGTTAATGCATTAGAATATATGGTAATATTTAGTTCTTCTTTCTCTCGGTTTGGTTCCTCGTATATATCCTCTTCTTTTGACATTTCTTGTTCCTTTTCTTGCTCCTCTTCCTCATATATATAAATTAATTTCTTCTTGGCACACTTATGACCTTTAATGCATTTCCTATCATAATTGTAAAAAATCCCTTTTTCTCTCTTTTCATCCAATTGTTGTGGTGTCAACCTTGTAGGTGGTTAAAGGTTAGGAGAAACAACACTTCCATCTTTATAGTTTTGAGTGGTAGGCTTAGTTATTGCCATAATTTTGCTTTCGATTTTTCTTTCGAACCAAAATGCCTTACCTAAGAATCGGGTCCCCAAAGGAAAACCCCATTTTGGAAGTTATCTTTTATAGTCCCTATGAACACATCAATCATATGCTCCTCTAGAATATCTTTTACCCATATTAAATTTTTGGAATTCCTCAATGTGCTCCATCACTGAACCCTTTTGTTTGAGATTTATAAATTGGCTAAAAAAGGTGTTACTTTTTTATCCTCATATTGTTCTATCATTTCTTCTATAAAAATTTCCCAAGTGACAAATCGTTGATGAGAGCAAAGACATCAATACCATAAAAACTGATTTGGTTCCAAATATAAAGTTGCAATGTGTAGCTTTTCTGTGTTTTGTGCATTATGGAGATCGAAATATTGCTCAATTTGTAGTATCCATGTTACAGGATCCTTGCCATCAGATTTTCCCATATCGAACTATGGAACATGGTGGATCTTCAATCTAACATTAGAGTCTATGAAATCATGATTAACATTTCTTTTATTCTCATCATGAATTTCCTTTACTATACTTTCACCATTAGTAAGGATTTCCTATAGCAATTTTGTCAAATATGTCTTCAAATTTTCCATGTTGCCTTTAATTTTTCTTCTATACCATCCATATTAGCCTCCACAACCTTTTAATTCTACCAAAACTAATTTTTCAACCAAAGTTGTGCAAAAGTTAAAAAAAGGTACACACCTTTTTTCACTTTGTAGGAGCTATATATTGAATCTGTTGTATCTCTATAATTTCAGATCTTGCATCCTGTGGTAGCATTGTGAGTCCTCTTTCCAACCCCACAAGTGTGATCAAGCTTGGATTCTCCAAGGAATCATTATTCTAAGTCTCCGACGATGACCTGATTATAGACTAGTTTAATAGAGCTAACTTGTATGAAGTTCCACGTGTCACTGTTTTGACCTTTGGAGTTGAAACCAATACACAAAAGACTACAAGCAGTCCTCTTTCTGTAACTTTGTATGAAATTTCAATTTGATTCTTAGAGAGAAAGTTATGAAGATTTTAGCAGGTTCACTTACTTGGGATGTAGTTCGAGAGCCTGCAAAAACCATAAATGTCTTCAACCATATCTCTGAAAATATAGTAAAACAAGATCTAAAATTTGGGTTTGAACTTCATCCAGATTTTAGCTCAAACAAGTTTTAATTTCATAGTCTGAACCTTCATAGGAAAACATTTATAGCTAAAATTCCCCAATGATGGGCTTGTGATGGAATTCTAGAGCTTGTGAAACCCCTAACTTCCATAGATCATATCTCTGAAAATATAGTGCGACAACATCAGAAATTTGGACCCAAGGCTTAGATCAATTTCAACTCAAATGGGTTTTTTTTTAGATTCTAAAACTTCATAGGGAAAAGGTTATGTCGAAAATTCCACTATGACCTGTTTGGAGCAGCGTAACCATAGAATCCAAAGCTCTCATACCAAATGTCATGAAACCAACGGAAAAGAAGATAGAAAAGATAGATCAACGACTTCAAAATCAGTCTCTTTAAGGGGGAAACCTACTTTACATTACAGAAATGAACAATTCTTCAACGATACAAATGACAAGACCTCCTTTCTATCTATAGGAGTCCAAGGGGTCCCAATACAATCAGAGCCTACATAACAATAATATTGTAGGGGCAAAAAAATAATAATAGTGGCTTCTATGGGGCATACTAATAACAACATGGGGACTATATGGCCAGAATAATATAATAAGGGGTTACACTAGTAGTATAGGGAACTAACAAAATACTAATTTATATTTTTCATCATCCATCAAAGAAACTTACATGCACAAAATCTTAGACTATGGTCAACCTTGTAAAAATACTTCCTATGATGTGAAATTTCCCTGTGTAGTCTTTCTTGTGTGCCTCTCCCTAAAGGTTGTGTTCATTACACTGTTGCGGATTCATTAGAAGAATATTTTCATTCTGGGCCCATATCTCATGACCTGCACATGTATGATCCTTGTCAAGTCATATATGCTCAGATGCACAATTATTGTTGTTGTGTTAAGTTCCCCTTTTGGTAGAGAAGTCAGGTGTAATACACTATTTTAGTTGCACTTCTTTTTTCCATCAATTAATGCAAATGTTTTTCACAATTCCTCTTGTTCACTACACTGATTTTTGTTTTCTCTTTACCTGATCATATCCTTTGCTTTATAGCTTAGGAGCAGCTTCTATGGTTCTATTGGAAGTTCTATATTACATGAATTGGCCTTATACTAATTAGTTTAGGTTAGGTTAGGTTACACGTAGTTATATGTGTTGCACCATTATTTTCTTTTTCATGTTGTGATTTTACTTTTTGGTTTTGAGCTTCAAGATAATGTGGCTAATATTTTTACAAGGCAATTTGTAGTAGCACACAACCATTGGCTTATATGTCACCCTCTTCTTTGGTTTGGTTTACATCTTTCAAGTCATTGATTTTCCAATGGAAAACACAATCCTTCAACTCGGAAGGTATAAGCAAACCATGAAATTCATGCCTATTTATGATTCTTGTTCTCACACTCAAACTTGTTAATAATGGTGCATTCTTTCTTATCTCTTTCCGTAGAATAAGAGAATGGGAAAATATTTAGTGATTAAATAATTATAGGTATAAAACCTATCTGTGAAGGAACAACCTCTTCTACTCTCAATAAATTAGGATCTCTCTTCTTCCCATGAAAAATAATAAGTGTATGTGCACATTATTATGAAATAAAATAAAAATAAAAGGGTGAAAGAAGAGAAAGGATTCATAAATAGGCAGGTGAAGAAAGTGACTTCATCGAGGTACTGGCCACGCTCATTGGCAACTAATAAACATTTGTGTTCCTAAAGAAACTCCATCAAGGTACTATCGACAAATGATGGTAGCATTTAAATGATAGATATGTAAAAGTCACACTCTAATTGTTTTTTATTTCACCATACTGTATTACCATTTCTTACATCAACAGGATATTGACATACCTTCATATATTGTGTTATGCTACACTGAGTAATGGAACATGGAAGCTAATATATTTAGCTGAGTAGAGTGTGGAGATGAAGGTAGCCCATTTATTAAATCAATACTTCTTGGAGGAATGATAATTTTCGCTTACAATGAAACCATTTCAAAGAAGTCAAGGTTCTCCAAGTGTGTCGCCAATGATGTCGATGTGACAACAACCCTCCAAAAATATTTCCTATGTTAATTTTGGAGCCAGCAATAACTACTGTTTCTAGTCCACATGTGTTGTCATGTTGTTTGATTTGACATTTTTTTGTTTTATCCTAGTGCCACATCCTCCTAAGTAAATGACTCTCGAGTGTCATCACTTAACCATTAGAAGCATTTTACTTAGTAATTTTATGGTTAGGTGAACTCAGAGTCCGTGTTGACTTAGAAACTTTCCTTATAGCCATACACACTCTCAAAAAGCACACAAAAGAAGGAAAATAAATCAAAAAGAAAGAAAATCACTCATAAAATCCAAAATCACACTTTGATTTAATGAAGGCTTGCACTTGAGGTGAGCACACTCCTTCAGGCTGAAGAAGTACACCCTATGTGGGTGGATTTATTTATGCTAAAAAAATGTGTCATACCTGGGATCACTCCTTCATGTCAGAGATATGTGCTTTGTCTAGTTACATGGATGATCCAACTTGTTGCATGAGAGCACACTCCTAGAAACTAGGAATCATGTTAACTCCTTCTTAACTGATTCTTCTTGCGACGCAAATTTGAACTCATGCATGAACCAATTTTTTATGTTAATTTCTTTAAATAAACTTAGGTAATCATTATTTCAATCATCTTTTCATCTAAGTTGAGAGCATGACTAGAAAAGAAAGAATGTATTCATCAAACAATGCAACAAGCAAGTTAGAAGCTCAGTATTTTACCATTTTTCATGATTCCACTATCAAATCATGCTTTCTGTGTTTTAAATCTCTTGTTTTGTAGGGTTTTTGCTGGAATTTTAGCTGAATATTCATCTTGCAAGTGTTCATCCGCTATCGCATGCCAGTAACTCCTCACATTCTTGAAACCCTTCATCTTCCACCACGGATGTGACAACAACTATAAAGCCCTAAAGATCATTCTTCTCGTCATCTTAGTATTGACTTCTATTGTTTAAAATTGTTGGTTAGCTTTTTACAGGCATAGTTTAGTTCTTGAGATTGAAGCTCCTTTAGCCTTGAAAACTACACATTGTTTAATGAAGTTTTCTTCCTCAACGCTAGGAGCATCATGAAGGAACAAATATTTTCCCTATGACCCTTCATAGTGCTATAGTGAACCCTCTTTTCCTTACAGTTCATGGCTGCATCATGAGGGAATGGAGCATCATCATTCAACCTTCAACATCTGAAAATGTACCATCCTTTACCTTGAGTGCATAGGCACACTTTGAAGAGCCAAAGCTCTACTTTCTCTATCCTTTATCCTTTCGCAATGTCATAGTGCACCCTTAGTGTCTCTTAGGGTACATGGGTGCAAAGGGAAGACTTTAATACCTCTTCTTTCAACTCTTTAGGGTGATACAATGCAACCTAGGCATTTCTTACCTCTTTCTTAAGTGCATCTATACACTACGAAGCCCCGCACGACCATGCATGTCCCCTTTCTGCTTTGAAAGTGCTCCCTCCTAGTTTGAATGTGTATTTTTCTTGCATGCAAGTTATTTTTCATTCTTATTCATTGATTTTCATAATCTATTAGTTGTGATGACTGTTTGAATGTGATTTACAAGTTTTGTTGCATAAATATTTGTTTGAAGATGATCTTGTCGATGTGAGTTTGATTCCATAAACAAGTGATCGTGCTATAAGTTTCATCATAGTGTCATCATCTATTGGAGACATTTCGACTTGTAAAGTAGACTTGAAAGAACTTTCAGAAGCAAGTGATCATGACCTGATTGAGGTCACAAAACCCAGTCTTCCTATATGTGCAGACACTTAGTGTTTTATTAGTAATATGACATAGGCTACTTGGAGCAAGATTTACAACACATTGATGCAGGAGAAATTTATAGAGGACTTAGAAGATGTTCATGCATATATCAAGATTAAGAATTCTAGGGTACATAGGATCAGTTGAAAATTCCTAGTCATTCGATGTGCTAAACCTATTGAATGGATCATCGCACATATGGAAGACTCACAACTTGTGTTATGCCTTGACAGTGGTAGTCATTTTGCCACCTATTATGGTGATGATATGGGTACATACTATAGTATGCTCAATCCCAAGGAGTATGCAAATGACAACTTCTACACAAAATGGGCTACCTCGACACAATTGATTTTATTAAACAATGGTGTTGAGAGGCTACCAAGTTCTGTTATCACCTATCATAGTCTATTTGAAAAAAATATTAAGAGACCTATATCAATATTTGTTGGTTATGTATTATCAGATGTTTGCACGTAAGAACACTAAGGCATTTCAAGAGAAATGGATATATATGTTCAATCTATTGGTGACACATGGTAAATATTTCAATTGGGAGGATATGTTATCTTATTAATTACAATGACAAGTGGAGTAGGACAAAGCGTATTTACAGGAAAATCAAGCTCCAAAATTCTACATGTTTTCGTATCTCTCAGATGGAACCCGTGCAGGATATACGTTCCTAAAACTATATTGGAACTACTCTCCTAAACAAAAATTGCATTTTATTTCCACTATAGAGTATTATTAGAAGGAAGCTTCTAAGGTGCATATGAAATATTGGCTGAAAAATTCTTTGCAACTATTTCCCTCCTGATATTCAACATAAAGATAAAGAACTCATAAAATTCTAGAATGAAGATACATCCAGCCCTGGATACTAGTTCACTGCACTATCCATCAACTTAGGAATTGCATGAGTAGGAGTAGGAGGAGGAGGAAACAACACATCAAGTAAAGAAATTAGTTCCCAAAAAAAGGGTTGGGTATTCATCACATGAGAGTAGTAGGAAATGGAAGACCAATCCTTTACATACACGAGCTAGACAAGTAAAGCGAGAGAGGAAAGAAGGGGAAGAAGAAGAAGAATAGGACAAGAGAAGGAATAAATACAGAGGCTATAAGAATAATAATTTACTCAAAACTTGTAGGAGAAAAAATTAGAGGAAGAAGATACCATGGAGCCTATTAATGAAGAACCTAGTATGCTAGAGACAAAAATCACTCACAGAAGGTTATATTCCATTGAGAGAGATGGGAATTACACCTCCACTAGAAGACCCAGTGATGGATGTTTTCAACATAAATTTTGATTAGATGAAGAAGAGGATCGTGTAGAAAATGAATAGTTACTTCCCACAACACCCTCAAAATCGAGTCTGAGTAGCGATAGAAAAGGTAACAACCTCCAACAATAGATGAAATTGAAGGGAAGTTATGACAACAAATGTTGCATTCACTATAGCAACACATGATAAATTAAAGTACATGTTAAATGAGAATGTGAGGTTAAGAAGAGAATTGGCTATGATAATGAAACAAGTAGAACATCTTGCAGTAGAGAACCAACGAATGTCATTACAAAGCACCAATATTGCAGATTAGTAGTCATCCATGATTGAAGAGTTGGGACCAATGGAGGATACCATGGCGTGACTATAAAATAAGATGATACTTATATAGATGGTCATGGTGCCTCTCATTGGATTTAAGAGGAACACATAGGAAATGGTCAAAATCCTAAGGATAGGAACAAAAGCAGTTGATAAGATTCATTAGTGGACTACCAAATATCCAAATGTTCCACATGAGTTGGAAAAGAAGGATAAAATTACTACAGAGATTTACAATGTGTAGTTGAGGCTCCACCTATATAAGTACTCACATCTTGAAGAACAAACAGTTAACACCATGTTTGCCTATAACCATCTACATAATGGGTTTGAGTGTCTTACACAAAAACACACGATGCTCTGCAACAGATCTCTTGAAGGAATCAAAGGCGGGGAAGATATATTTCAGGATATTAGGTATTACATTGAACAAAAAAAGCATGTAACAAAACATGAAGGATTGGAGGTAACGAAGGACATTATTCACTAGTATTCCTTAGCACCAATCAAAGTGCACATAAAGCTTCCATCACTCTCAAATAATGTGAAATGAAGCTTCAAGAACATACTAATAGAGGCATTGGAGGTGAAGGTGGGCTACAATGGGGAATTTCCAAACTAGATCGAAGACATCACAAAAGAGTTCATATCATGGCACACTTACATCAGAAATGAACTCTAGGAAGAAGAAAATTTTCTACCCATTTGATAAGTTTTTCCCTTTAGTGATTTAGTATTATTAGGGCACCATATAATTTGTAAATTGTCTTAAATATAAATGTTGTGTAATGAAGTCCAAGGGACACATGTCAAATACGAAAAGCCACATATTGTATTGTAATGAGTCATGTTAGATCAAACAAGGGGATTTTTTTGCGGGATTTTAAAGGCATGGCCTTCACTTCTCTTGTACTACATAGGATATAGATTATTGTTTGGAGAATCATGTTGTGGCTTCGTCTTCCAATATTGGATACAATGATTGACTCACATAGCAATGTATTTGGTATATTGTAGTTATAATAAGATGCTCAACTAGACAAAATTCATTGATATAGGTATCATAGATGTAGTTGGATTATTCTGGCTATGTGTATGTTATATGTTGCTTTATCGACATACTATGTTAATGAAATATTTTGTTTGTTAGTTATGGATATTATTGAATGAATGTTTCTATGTTTTAATGTTTGTTTCTTCCTATGTCGACTAATGTGTAGCTACCTAATAGGTCCTTCTCTTTATCCTAAGTTCCCCCTTCAGGATAATACTATTAATTTTGTAACCAGCGACTCATGTATCTCTCCATCCATGTAAGTGTCCCTCATACATATTACCTTGGGTGTCGCACAAAGCTGACATTATTGTCGAACAAAAGAGGCATTGTGTTCTCCTATTTTTTACTGTAACCAAGGAATTTATTACCATTCCAATGTTTGTTGGGTCATAAGACATGATGTCACACATACACAAAATGGTGTGTGGTCTAATGGGAACTACACATCAGGGAGATCCCTTTACAATGTTTATGCAATCTAGCACCATCAATGGACTTCTACAAGACAACCTATGTTTCTCTGTAGTGAGATGATATAATTGTTACTTTTTTGTAGCCAACTGTTTTCTTGTCCATGCATTCTTGCTCATAATATACTCCGAGTTTCCTTCCACTCTTGATGTGGGACCAAAATTTTATGCTATCAATTCTTGGTGATTTATTCTCATGTTAGAATCTATTACTTTCATAGTGGATGCAGAGACAGGTTGTTCAGAACCATTCATGAATTACCTTCATCTTTCTTGCACAATCCTCTTCTTTAATTGACCAAAGGTAACATTACATACATCCATGACCTTCTCTTCTAGTGGAGGTGTAATTTCCATCTCATTGAATGGTATATGTCCACTTGTAAGAGGAGGTTTTGATGAAGTACCTAATTCATCTTTAATATGCTCAATGAAATCCTCTTCCTCCAATGTTGCTTCTATGTCTTGGGAAATTTTTTCTTCGTCCAATAGCTTTGTTACTTATTCCTCCTATAACTACTTATTTTATTCTTCTTCAATGATTTACCTCTCCTCCTTTACCTTCGTTATTTCTTCCTCTACTTCCTATTGTTGTCTAAGAAGAACAACCCATTTCTTCTTTCCTTCTTCCCTTTGTACGTGCTCCTTCTCTTTCTACCTCTTCATCTTGTTACTTCTTTATTTTCTCCTCCTCTATCTACATCTTCTAATCCTCTAATCTAATGACACCCTTACTCATTAGAATGAGCTTATTGTTTCTACTAGTTTCTTCCATATAGTCATGCTTAATCCTCTTTCTAGGTGTTGTATTGTCCATTTGAGTAGTTTCGACTTGTTCTACCTTCTCCATTTGTACTTATGGAATCCATCGAACTTAGGAGGGACCTACCTCATGTTCTCAGTGATCCTTTCTTCATGTGTTGTAATAATTCTTAACCTTTTCGTCCACTAAAGTAGTAATTTCTATGTATGCCCAGGTGTATTGTATCTTGTCATAATATTGCCTACACACCTTTCTAGGACCATAGTTGTGAAAGATCCTAGTTCCAAAACGAAGGCTCTTTCATTCCTCAATTTTTTCTTCTACTGTCTTAAGGATCTTAAGCTCATAAAGTCCACTTAGCAAAGGCAAAACAAGCCAAGGAGCCTTTTCCTGCCTATGGAGTTATACAAAAAACCCATTGTTTAGTTGATAATTTACTTGTTGTAACACCACCTTGTTAGTTAGATATCATGGCTTAACATGACGATTTGTTTGACTCCTGAAGCATCTCATGTATGTGTCATCTTATGTGGAAATTAAATATGAAATGTCATACAATGCCTCCTTCAACTGATTGGTAATGTAAAGGGGGTCCACCCCAAAGATCATCTGATAATGGAAAGTGAAGAAATTCTCTACCAACTAATCATAAACTCCTCTAAAAATTTTCTATGATGGTACTCTATAATGCCAATATATAGGTATATGTTTGCATGGGATCGAGTTCCATATCATCCCAGTAAAATCGTATCAGGTAAAAATGCCCTCTAGCAAATAAGATGACATATAGAACATTGTTGCTTACATTTTCTATGAGGTTGTTTTTGCCTGCCCAACATGAAACTATAGTCCATAAGAAATGATATCTACCCATTTGAAGACATTTCCTCTTGTAACAACCATGTTGACCAGAAAGATCTAATTCTCCTCAAAGGCCTCTATATTCCTTCGAGCATGCAACCTGCCACACATGGATATTAGATACTAATAGAACTTTCTTAAGATTATTTTTGAATATACTACACTTGTTATGTGACGAAATATAGTAGGATATTGGCACCAATACTTAATGATCATCTTAGTGTTGATAGTTTTCTATGTTGCATAGAACTCAGTATTTGCATACTCATTAAGTCTTATCACGTTATAATAGGAGAGCATGTCATGAGAATGATAAGTCATAATATTGATACCACTTTCACTACTTAGGACTAGATTTGTGTTATCCATTTGTGACAAGATCCATTCAATGGATTCTGCACAAGGAATTAACAGTAACCTGTATGCAATTCTGTGTATTTTGGACCACTTTATGTTGATGTATATCTCCCTGTCCTCTAGATTCTCATGGAATTTCTCTTCCATGAAGGTATCCATAATTTATTTCCATGATACCTTGGATGAATTATCTATGAAGCTCTGTGTGTTTGAAAGAATAGGTATTGTAGGCTTGGCAATCTCCACTACCTCTTATGTACTTGCTTCTGAGGTTTCCATTGAGACAAATTGACCACTAGTGGGAGACATTGCTCCAAAAAATGATGAAAGATTAATATGGCTTATATGCGGAACAATTGCATGTTCAGATGCACTCATGGTGAAATAGAATTAGTTTCAAGAAATTTTATATTTAGCATATGAAAAACAATTCAAAGATAGTGAGAGAGGGAAATTTAAATCTATTTAAAAGGTAAGAATATCTCAAGTGAAATAAGATATTAACAAGTCATTAAGAGTGAAAAATTATTCAAGATAAGAGGAGGGTCCATGCCAGAGAAATAATGGTTAGTTAAGGTTTGCCTAAAATTTGAGGGTGGACTATTTGCTCAAGAAAAGAGAGAGCTGGGATAGAGGGCACACAACACAACCTTAAATCATAAGGAAGGCCTATTGTTTCCTTTGAGTGTTCTATGTGCTTAGGGGAGTCACATGAGGGTGCAGGGCACAAGCTTAATGAACAAGAGGTCAAGATGATAGCTTTTTGGTGCACTATGTCCTCAAGAGAGGCTCGGGAGGGTGCACAATGCTTGTTTATGCAATGTGCACTCAAGAGAGAGAGGGATTTTTACTGGGAATAGTTTTCAAGGGGAAGGGACTATCATTTTTCTAGAGTGCACTCTGAATGGGGATTGAGTCTTCTCAAACAATGTGCTCTTAACTTCCAAAATTGTGCTCTTTCTAGAGATGGCTCAAAATTTACTAAGTGAAGACTAGAAAAAAGATAAAATCAGAATGGTACTAAGAGGAAAGGCCTATGAGTAACTATAGGCTTTGTGGAATTCATGACCAAAAGGTAAACGTTCATGGAATGGGAAGAGTCACAATAAAAACCACTTTCAACAACATGATGATGCTTGTAACATGAAAATGGGTGTAAAAAGAACTATAAAACATGAAACATATAGGATTATAGCAAGAAAAAGAAAAAAGGCAACGAAAATAACAAAAATAATTAAGAAAAGAAACATGCAAGACTTATTTTTGATCAGAATTAAAGAGCTCCTTCATGTGAAGAAGTGTGTTATCCCTAGAGTGAGGAATGAATGATAGATTGGGTTGCTTATAAAGAAACGTCATGTTCAAAATATATTCATGCATACTTGCCACTTGTTTGTTGATGAGTGACTTAGTTAGTTAAAGTATAGTGGCCTAATATTTTATAAGAGTGTTCCCACCATGAAACTATTGAAAGTGGATGCATAAAGGGAAGAGGGTGTAGTTCCTAATAAGATTGTGTGCACTTTACTAGGGGAGAGTCACTAATATGGAGGAGTGCACTTAACTAGGGTGTAGATAATAAGAAAAAGGATGGCACTCTCCTTGTAAGCTTGGAGTTCACTCCACTACTGAGGACGTCTGACGAGTGAGAGTTGGGTGTGTGATTTTGCATGGTAGGGTGCAATTCCAACTAATAGTGGATTTTGTGATTGTTATGCTTAGAAAGTACACTTTTCTTAGAGAAGATATGTTCCTTCCTAGATTTTGTGTGTAATGCATGTCTAGAGAAATATACTTACTAAGTGAATGAAAACCGGGCCTTTTCCTATCTCTAGAAAGATGACACAATAATTCTCTAAGATAAGGTGATCACACTTCGAAAAATTTGATTTAGGAGGACAAGCAATCGTTAGGAATAATGCAGGGGTAGTTGACACTTAAGAAACATGAGAAATAATAGGATCACATGGGTTACCTTGAAACTGATAGTTCATGTAGGCTCCAAAATTAAATTAGGCAAGAATTTTGGAGGGTCATTATCATGCAACAACATAGTTTTACTTGGTCAAAGGATTCAAATGATGGTGGTACACTCTAAAAATGAGATATGCATTGAGTTTTCAAAGAATCTGGTGTTTCGTGATAGCTCTAAGCATATAGACAGTGGATACCACTTCATTACGGATTGTCTGAAAAACAAAATTGTTCAACTACAATATATACCCACAGATGAGCAAGTAGAAAATATACTAATGAAATCTTTGGGGAAGGGAAAAATCATCTTATTTAGAGACAAGTTTTGGGTTATGTAAAACACCTTCCTTGCTAAGAGGCATTCTTAGTTTATGTAGTTCTTGACAGTACTAGGTCTTGCCAACATGCATGAGATATCCTTGATATGAGGTCCCAATTAGACCTCACAGCATTTGGTGTAGGAGTCTCGTGAAAAAGTATGGTATCACTACAATTTACTTAGATATTTGACTTGGCTTAAGAAATTAGCATGGGAGAGTATCACACATGTGATTTCGAATGAACAAGAGAGTGTGCCTTGTGAAATGTTCTATTTTAGATGTATCTAGGTTCTTTGAGTGCAATGGAAAATGTTGAACCTATAAAAGAAAAGTAAAGTACTAATCTAATGGAGAAACACACACGTAAACGAGGAAGACTCATTACACATCAAGCGAAGTAGTTCACATAGATGCAATGACCATTAAATCATCACAACACATTTCCAACAAGTTGAGTTCTAAAGTTACTAAAATAGTTCAATTACTTTAGTACCTATGAAAGCCAACATAAACCACATACATTAGAAGAATTTTCTCTAAAAATCTATGCTCCATGCACGAAAATGTGTTAGTTGAATGGCTTCATGTATTAGGAAAAATTTCATTAATAGATGAGTAAAATGAACATCAGTATCTCCAATAATGGAGTGTTAGAAGCACTAGTTTCTCACCAAAAGTACTATATCTATCTCTCTAATGCCTTATGGGAAAAGTCAAGGTTAAAAGTCCTTTGCCTAAGTAATGAGGCTCCTTTGGTAACTTCAGCCATGACCTTTCATATCCTCATGACCCTTGAGTTTCGCATATGCCTTTTCAACTTCTAATAACATTTTGACCTCTATAACTCTTGTAATTACATATGAATTTTGGAATCACATATGACTCTAGGAATTACATGACTTTAGGACTTCTACACATGGATATTTTGTGCATACATGACTCTTGGACTTCTACTTCTTTGTATTTAAAATAATTACATAATGATTTCCACAACATCATGTGGTGTGAACATGACATGTCACTAACATTAATGACTTGGACTCGTTGTGACTCACGACATGGAGTTTCTTTGATAGATGACAAGGTTTCCATGTATGTCTTCAATATTGCATGAAACTTCCATGTCATTGATTTATTTACCCTCCAAAGGGTATTGGATCTCATGTAGTATTTTAGGTTTCTTTGACCATCAACATTTCAACATTTTCTTCATTCTTGAATGCTTCCTTTGACATCCCTTTTTTCCTAATCTCTTCATGCATCCTTGCCATGTTTTTTTGGAATACCTACAACTGAAATCACTCATAGAAATGAAATATTAGTGTGAAACACATCATATTCTAACATGTCTCAAGAAAATTTTCCATTCATCACTTAAAAGTGTTCTAGAAAATGACAAGGAAACTTTTTGGCAAGAGAGCACACTACAAAGGGAAGAAATGAGGGCTTTGAGCCTTCGGGGTGCACTCATGATCTCAATAGGAGAGAGAAAGATTAATTCATGGTGTAGAGTGTAGGTCCAAAGGAAAAAGTAAGAGAAATATACCTTCACAAGCACATTTTACACTCGATGGAGACAAGAAGGGTGTAGGGTGCATTGTTAAAGGCTCAATGGATAAAGCTTCGATGTGCACTAATACACTCAAGAGAACCAATAAGGGCACATGCCACAAGGATTACAATTGAAAGGGTTGGGATTCATTATTATTAAGTGATCCATGACTCAAGAGAGCCAAGGAGGGTGTATGTCGCATGTTTGACGCATGAAGGAACCATTATGATGCGTTGATGATGTACCATGTGGTCAAAAGGAGGAAAACTTTCTTTGAGGTTGAAATTGAGAACAACGAAGGGCAATCATTCCTATTAGAGTTATATAAAATATTAGATGGTGTACGGAACACTTCTAAGCAAGGAAGGGGTCCCATTCAAGGCTTAAGAGTGTGTCATGTACTACCATCCTTAGAGGTTCAACTTATAGAATACAATTTTTTCTAAGTGTAGAAGATAAGACAAGGGGAACACACAATGAGTCTAAACATGAAATTGAGTGTGACACATACCAACTCATAAATAATATTTAGATAGGCTTGAAAAATGAATAATACAGATAAAAAATCTAGTTTTCAAACACTCCCAAATGATAACAAACAAATCATGTGCAACTGCGACCAAAAGTGTCATTTTACAACAAACCAATGTGTTGTGATCATGAAGTACACTAGATATGTTCTAAAAAATGAAAATAAACTTAGGAATAATCAAGAACACTTGAAAAATCTAAAATGACTTGAAACAACACTTGATAACCAAAGAAACACTTGTTGCAATAGTTTGGTAGGCTCCAAAGTTTGAATGTAGCGAAATGTTTTAGGGTGTTGTAGCAATGACAACACTTGGTGACACATTGGAAGAACTTTTCATGATTATCTACCTTGGAATAACTTTTTAGTTAAAGGGTTATTTATTTACAATTTATTGGTTCACTAACCAAATTGTCTTGACTTCCCTTATCAACCAAGTTGTATACATATAACCTTACTTCCCTTCACTTGGTTAAAACACACAACAAATACGACATATCACAATTTTTTTCAATGTAGAAAAGGGTAATACGTGCAATGATTCTAAGATATTCAGAGTATGAGTTTCATGACTGGTGTTGCTCCACTACCAGTAGGCCTAGACATTACCCCGAGGAAGTCACTAGAGGAAAACAAGTGTTACTTCACTGCCAGCGAGCCTCAATAGTACCCCAGTAAAGTCACTTGCTTCACCTATCTATGTAGGAAGCCTTTCTCTTATTTCACCCTTTATTTATTTATTTCATAGAAATGTGTTTCCACACTTAAAATTTCAATGGTTGAAAGAGGGATCCTGACATATTGAGAGCATAAGAGGTTTCTACTTCATAGAAGTATGAATATAACCTTTGATATTGGTTTGCTCGATACAAATTTTTTCCTTATCCTTTCTCTACTAGATTGGATAACCATGTAAAAATAATGAGTAGATTTAACAAGTTTAGGAGTTGGGATACTAGAATAGATGCAGATCTAGTAGGTTCATTAATTTTTTTCTTCTTCGATGTATCATATTCTACGTTCAAAATTAGGTCAACCTATGACATATTCCCAAACAACAAAGGAGAACTAACATATATCCAAGTGTTATGGTTGTCACATCACCTTTTTATTCTACCAGAAGTCCCTTCTAATCCATGCACTCTTTCACATGAGGTCTTATTTATGTACAATGACCATGACACAAAACAAGAAAGGATATGACATGAAGTGACACACATAAGGGAGACAATAGAATATGAAAAATTTGTACAGGTTACACAACTTAGAGCTATTATTAAAAATAGAGATTCAAATATTGAGAATTTATGGGAAGAGGGAAATTCCTCCCATCTAAAATTTCAGCTTCAAATAGTTATTGCAAGGGTTCCATTAGATGGTATATGGGCCTATCCACAAAGATTGGAACTTCATTTATTTTCCTTTCTATTCATGGGCTTTGTCCCGCTTCAATTCTAAGTCACCCACATCAAAAATCTTTCTCCTATGGATTTATTTTTAAGCCAACACTTAATATGCTTTTGATGAATGGAGATTCTTTCTTTAGCTTAGATCTTTCTTCCTCAATTTTAAGCAAAGTATCTATGTTTCTTTGAACTAGAAGGAATAGTCTACCTAGAGACTGTTGGGAGAGTTGTAAGTCTAGGAGATAAAGGTTAAGAGGAAAAATAACTTCTTTTATGTATTCTAGGAAGTATGGCGAGGTTTTAAGGCAAGGCTTAGGAGTCACATCTCTATCACATAATCCATTTATCAGAGCATTGTGCCAATTCCTTTAATTTGAGAAAATGGTTTTATTGATTATGAAAATGAGACTTTTGTTCGTTGGTTCCACTAAACAATTTCCATGTGTGTAAAAATTTGATGGATGTTTAAATAAAATATCATTTTCTAATGCGAATTCATTAAGTTTCAATGAGGAAAAATAAGCTGCATTATGAAATATAAGAGGCTTCGGAATGCCAAACTTAGTTATAATGTTATTCTTTAATAATTGGATGACTTCCTAGTCATTAACTTGACTTCAAGGAATCACTTCGGTCCATTCATTAAAATAATCTATCGCTGTAAAAATGGATCGATCTCAATTTGATTAATGTAGTAATATTTCTCTGATAACATATATTCACCGCCATTGGAATGATTACTCAACTGATACTAGTAGTAGTGGGGTGGCTCACTTTTGATATTGACCGACACGTTTATGAAAAGATAGGCACTTGTAGGCATAATCATGGGCATCGTTGAATAAGGTGGGTAATTGATAACCAACCCTCAATACTTTATGTGGAGTTGTATCACCCATGTAATCTCCATCCATCAGTCTATTGTGCAAGTCTATAAGTACCTTCTTTGTGCCTTGAGGCTCTATGCTTCTTAGCAAGACACCATTATTGTTCTTTCTCAAAAGCACTCCATGAATGGGCTAATAAGACAGATATTTAAGGAATATTTTCCTCTTTTGTGTATTTGATAAATGGGTGGGAAAGGTGAAATGCTATAATAAATTTTGTATGTTTGAATACCATGGTGATATTGCGTTTGTATGGGAAACTTGTTTACGTTATACATTTCTATTTCCTTCTCCCATCTTGAGAGATATTGCTTTGTGATATCTCTTGCGTAAGATGCAAGTTGACAAAGGTCATGACCCTTAATAGTATGAGCTTGCTGAAACTCTAGATTTTATTCTTACAAATAGGTCTTCCAATTTTCCATCTTCTCAACCAAGGCCTCTTTCAAAAAGAGTGTTTTGACTGTTGGATTGGGCACACATATGATCGTGTGAGATTTAAGAAGGTAGGGCCTAAAATGCTTCACTATGTTGGGCATAGCACAACTTGGTCCAATTTTGGTCAAAGAATCCGCATTTTGAGGCGCAGAGTATGTAGTACTGCAAAGCCGTATTTACCATGCAATGTTATAGGGGGTATGGGGTGGGTTGAAGCTCCTCATTTTGTAATCGGTATCGTGGGTTTTATGTGATTGTCTTGTTGAGTCCATGGTATGTGGAGCATGGTTTTGTAGTGATGTATTGTATATAAAGAGATGTAATGCTTTGTCAAATATGATAATAGATTTGATGAACGCAAGTGATTGTATCTTCTCTTTTTAGTCTATGTTTTGGGCCTTAAGGAAAGTTTCCGCAGCTGAGTGCATGGAGATCTTGGAAGGGTCTGCATCTTAGCATGCAGACTAGCTACAACTGTGTGCACAGGTCAAGAAGTTGAATGTATTCAAGAGATTAATCTTAATAAAAAGGAAGAATTTTTGGGCCATATTTTGTATTCATATATATTGTTATGTTTTCTTTCTATCTATTTGTGTGAAGTAATGTTTGCAAGTAAATGTTATGATAGCAGTTTGTATCTTTCTATGATATGTTTTTGTTAGACTGAATGTCACGAAGTAAGTAGTTAAGTCGTGCACTGTAGTAGTGATATGTATGTTATAAGACCAAGTAAAATGCAAAAAATTCAAGTAAAAGCCACTTCGTGTAGTCCCTCAAGGTTGCAGAAACTTGGTTCTAAAACCACCCATAGCCATCTTGGGTGAGATTGTGATCTACTTGCAGGTCGTTACCAAAAGGGCCATTGTCTAAGGGTTTTATTTGTGTGAACTACAAGATGAACTTGGTTCAAGCCCAACCGAGCCAACAAATGGTTCTGTTGGACACAAGAGAAGAACCCACAAGTATCAAGGATAACCTGCCCGACATGCACTTATTCATAATCAGGGTCATACATGATCACTTCGCAAAAATTATTCTATTTTTTTCCAGAATAATTTCACCTGTAGAGTACACTACGTAGCAAAATGAGGAGCTGATAGTCAAAGAATCTAATTTCTCGTTGATTGTAGGACACTTGTACAAAATGGAATAGGATGAAATAATGCACAGATATATCGCTCAACATGAAAGAAAGAGTATTTTGACAGAATCTCATGAAGGGGACAAGGGTGGACATTATCCAAGAAAGGCCACAATGCAGAAAATATTGAGAGCTCGGTTATGGTGGCCCATAGTACATAAGGATGAAAAAGAGTTTTGTCGAGCATGTGATGTATGACAAAGAATAGGAAAGCCATCTATAAGAGATGACATGCCTTTAGTCCCATATGTGACATTGCAAGAATTAGAAAAATAGGCTATTGACTTTGTGGGGCCTATTAACTTACCAGGAAAGAAGACTAGGACAGAATACATAATCACTAGATATATCCCTACCAAATCAGATAGGGCTCTACCTAGAATATCACAGCCAATGACATGACTAGAGAGAAAAGTAGATCTCAAGCTAGGTATTAAGACCATTAGGGTTTTGAAATAGGGTATGTTGGATTAAGGTCATAGATCTAGGAACTTGGTCAGGGTTTCTGATCCAAAAACCTTTACTTATATATGTGTTAAATATTTACATGCATAAAATGTAGCTTAACATAGAAATTTAATATGCACATGAGAGAAGAGGAGAAACGCATAAAGCATGAAAGAAGACAAAAAGACTTGATAGTAGGGTTCATATGACTTGGACTACATCTCTAGGCCCTACTCGATCAATGGGGAGGCCTTCATTCATTAAGTGGCATGAGAAACAATAGTACAAGCATTAGTTACAAAAAAGGAATTTTATACCTCCATACTAAAAAATGGCCAAAAATTGCAGAACTCTAATGGAGAAATGGACATTTCCATTACATTCATGGCGTCGAGAAGTGCTCAAACCATATAAAATTTGTCAAAATCTGACAAACTCAAAATCTTTCCCTCCTGCAAAAATATGCCTCGAACTACATGTGCTCCCTCCGCTACCTACGTGTATGGATGAACTGCATTTAAATAAAAATTTGGTGGAGGACTTCACAACAAATTAGTTGGCATAGTTGGTTTGAGATTCGTTTGTTATGGAGGAGGTCGGGTGGTCAAACCCCGCCTCCTCCTTTCTTTTACATACCAAACTCTTTAATGGGAATGGAGGTTAGGATGGGCCTAACTTGGGCAATGTGCCCACCTCACGTGTCCCCTCTCCCTGGACCATATATTTTTGGTTAATGGGCAACTGAGTCTAGGTCCATGCCCAAGGGCCAGCCCACATTTATTTGCCTTCATATAGCATAAGGTGGTTGGGTCTGTGCCCCAAGTGTCGCCCCACCATCCAATGTTTTAACGACTCCATTGAGTGGGGAGGAGGGGCCATAGATAATGGCCCACCCCTCCACAATTACATAATTTTGATAAGGTTTGGGGTGGCAGGGTTGGCCCGCTACCTTTTTCTAAATTTGTTATTAAAATAATATTGTTGTTTGTTAGAAATCCCAATTTTAAGCCCAAGGATTCATTTTAATGAGGTGACAATTTTTCCCAAAATATTACTGGAGTTCACTGAATTCCATCTGCCAAGAAAATTCCAAATTGTGTCTTCATTAATCCTGCCCAGTGAGCAAAATTCAACCCAACTTTGACTACCTCTATCTTCCTCATCTAGACTCAGATTAGAGTGTCATTGGAATCAGGGTGATGAGCACTTTGATATGATGTTAAGTTAATTGTCTTTGTGCCACTTTGAATTTTTAGCCTTTTCCATGCCACCAATGTCTAGAGATATACCTGGATCAATCCTCCCCTTTGAGGAGCTTTTGGACCACCAAAAGCTTTATCAGTCAATTGACAAGTGAGGGAATTATTGAGCTCTTTCCTTTTCCAGCCATTTTTCCTTACTAGGGTGCATCCCCTTGAAACCAACTCCAAGGTATTCTACATCTCCCAGTCTTGAAGTCTTGGTTCTTCTGTCAAGGATGATTTGTTCAAGTAACTCATCAAGATACTCTGGTACAAAGTCATCAACTATAGGAATTGTGCCCACCTCTTTACTGTTCATAATCAATGGTGGCTTATACAACTTTAAGTTTTCCACATTCACTACGGATTATTTTTTCATATATATTGACAAATCGAGATTGAATGTATTATTTCCAATCTTCTCTAAGATGGTGAATGGACCATACCAGATTGGTCGCAACTTCTTTCCTTCTCCCTTCTCCCTTCATCATGTCCTTGCTAATATGGAAACACACTTTGTCACCCACTTGAAATTGATGGTCAACTCAATGTTTTTCATGTCGAGCCTTGTACCGGTGTTGACTTCTCTTCAACTACTCCTATACTACTTGGTGAATCAACTAGATCTGCTGAATAAATTGTTGTGTTTTGTCCCTATCATCACGTCCACTAGAGTCATCTTCCCTTCCAAAGACCATATAAAAAGGGTCTTTTGGTAGGTAGCCAAAACATGTCTCAAATCATGAATGATGCATATATGAGTGCACTGCTCAATTGTAGGAATGTTGGACATATGGAGGATGCTCATCCCACATCATAAGATGTTTCTCATAATAGCCTTGCAACAAGTGTGCCATGGTGCAGTTGAAAACCTTTGTCTGTCTGTCAGTTTGTGGATGAAATGTCATGCTTCTTTTCAACTTGGTGTCCATCATCTTCCACAAGCTCGTCCGAAACACTCCGAGAAAACAAGAGTCCCAATCTAACACAATTGATGTGGGCAACCCAAAATGGACCCAAACATGCTGAAAGAAAATCTAAGCAATATTCTTTGTAGTGATCTGATTTTTACAAGGCACTAAAATACACATCTTACTAAAATGGTCAATGATAACATACAAATAGTCATAACTTTTCCTAGACAAAGGAAAACCTCTAACAAAATCCATCAACAGACTTTCCCATGGATGACTTGAAATAGGGAGTGGTGTGTAGAGCCTGAGTTTTCTATTAGAGGTTTTTGAAACAGAACACATCACACATCCCTTTACATAGCGAGTCACAATGTTCTCCATATGAGGTAAAAAACAAAATATTTGTACATGACACAAAGTTTTTTCAACACCAAAATGACCAAACACAAGGGAAGTGTGGGCCTCCTTGATTACATGTACCCTTTCTCCTATGGTTATGCACAATTTTCCAAGGTGATACAATAGTTTCCCCTGCAAGTGATAGTTGTCCACCTGTGAACCATGGGTTAGTTTAGCATAAATCTCCTTAAAGTCATCATCATTAGCATATGGTTTAGCATAACTTTCAAAAGATAACAAAGAATTATGCAAAATAACAAAAGTAGAAATAGGAGGGCGAGATAGCATATCAACCACTTTGTTTCTAGTGCCCTTCTTATACTTTATTACTAGATGAAACTGCTAAAGAAAATGCATCCACTTGAAATGACGTGATTTCTGCAACTTGGTTTGTGACTGAAGATATTGCAAGGGCTGATGATCCATATGGATGATGGTCTCCTTTCCGATTAGGTAGTGTTTCCATTTTTTCACACTCTGGACCAAGGCATATACCTCCTTGTCATAAGTGGGATATTTTATCATAGCCTGAGAGAACTTCTCTGAATGGTAACATATTGGCTACTTTTGTTGCATTAATACAACTCCCATGGCATATTCATTGACGTCTCTCTCAATCTCAAATGGATGTTGGAGATTTGGTAAGGCCAAGACCAGTGTGGTGTTGATCTTTTCTTTCAATGTTTCAAAGGACTTATGTTTATTTCCTCCCCATTAAAAGACTTTCTTTACAATTGTCAATGCGTGTAAAGGTGCTGCAATAATAGAGAAACTAGCAATAAATCTCCTCCAATACTGTACTGCACCCAAAACGCTGCAAACCTTAGTTACACTAGTAGGCTTAAGCCTATTTAGAATTGCTTCAACTTTAGAAGGATCAAATTTTAGCTGACCATGACCAACAATATGACCTACGTAAACCAAAGAGGTTTTTCCAAACTAACACTCTGACAATTTTACATAGTTTTTATTTTTTTTAATACATCAAGCACTTCCTTCACATGACATACATGTTCGTTCCAACTTTTACTAAAGATAAGAATATCATCTAGATATAAAATAAAAAATTCATCAATGAAAGGCATAAAGAGATCATTCATGACCCTCATGAAAGTGGATGGAGTGTTGCAAAGTCCAAATGGCATCACCATCCATTCGAACAACCGTTGTTTGGTCCTAAAGGTGGTTTTCCACATTCTTGCCTTACAATTCAAACCTATTGATAACCACTATGAAAATCTAATTTGGTGAAATAGATATTGTTCTTTAAGTGATCTAATAAGTCATCAATGTGGGGAAGAGGATAACAATTTATCACGATGATTTTTCTTAGTGCTCAGTAATCCACGCACATCCTCCATGTGCCATCTTTCTTTGGCACTAAGACAATTGGTGAGCCACACGGAGAAGTGCTCGGTATGATGACCCCTTGGTTCAATAGTTCCTGCACCTGCCTTTTGATCTCCTCCATCTCAATGGTTGACATCATGTACATGCCAATATTTGGTAATGGAGCATCATGTTGCAAATGGATCTCATGTTGGATTTCCCTCTTCGGAGGTAATTCCCTTGGTTCTTGAAACATCTCGTCATAGTTAGAAATTAATTCACATAATTCATTTTTATGCACACGATCACAACCCTGGAAAGAATCAGATAATTTTGCATTTCCCCCTTACAACCATAAGCACGCAACCCTTGCTAGAATTCACTAGCCTCTTCATTTGTCCTGCACTTACAAATCTAGCATTGATTTTAGTTTGATGAGCCCTTACAATATATTCTACCCCGTCTTTTGTGATTTGGTATTTGTTTTCATGACGGAAGAAGATTTCATTTCTATCATATAGATATCCACTCCGTAACACCATGCCACATATATGCAATGATATCACATCAAGTTTTACCTCATTCACTAACCTAGATGCAATCAGAAATTTAACCTTGCACTACTTAGTTGCATTCAGTCTTGCTTTATCATGTATCCATCCAAGTGGGTAAGGTTTTGGATGTGGTTTGGTTTCCAAGCCTAGCTTCTTTACCAAGGACTTCGAAATTAAGTTTTCTTGGGATCTTGTATCAAATAGAGTTTCTACTTTTGTATGGTTTATGATAACTCTAATATGAAATAGCTCTATTCTCTTTCGTTCATTAGGAAGAGACTCATATATTGAAGTAGTGCCTTCATGTGATCTAGAATTAACATGAGGTATAAGAGTACCTTTTGTTCCTACTGTTGTGATCAATGCTTCATCTCCTAAATCAGACCCAAGGTCTTGCCGCATACCACTGTCTTCTACTTGCCTTTTCCTCCATACTTCTTTGGTATTTTTTCCGGCTATGGTTTCCAACAATGATCGTCGTCATGACCTTCCTTTTTTTAGTGAGTGAAATAAGGTCTTTCTCCTTCATCTTTCTTGGTTGATGTCATCCTCTTCTCCTTTCCTTTTCCTTTCACTTTGGGTTTGCCATTTGGAGGTCTGAAAGGTGGTTTCTTGAAATGATCATCGCTTTCATTTTTGCCCCTTTTCTCAAGATCGATGGCCTTTACACCGGCTTAGTCAATAGTAGTTGGTTCAAACAATAATAATGAATGTCTAAGGTAACTATGTAACGATCCAATATACTCAGTTAATACTTCAGGTGAGTCAAGTGCAATGCCCAAATTAAGTGCATGTTTTCTAAATTCCAAAGTAGAGATTTGAACATCCTAACCTCTGCCTTGCCTTAAGTATTACCAATCCATTAAGGCCTTTTATTTGTAACAGAAGGGATAAAATTGTTCCTTTAATACAAAAATGAAACTAGGCCACAAGGAATGAAGATTACCCACACTCTTACTACTTCGTGATTTGCTTTCCCACCAAACGAGAGCAGTGCTACTCAACCAAAGAGAGGTTAGCTAAATATTTTCCTCATCCTCTTCAATCTACTGAATCCTGTAGTAGATTTCAATCTACCTAATCCAGATATTAAATTTTTTGCATTACTTTCACCATTAAATATGGGAAGATCAAATTTGACATCTAATTAAAAAAAAGGTTTCTTAGATGTATCCCTTGAATTTCTATGACGATGACGATGAGAGGAAGAAGAACTTTCACTTGTGGAAGGAGAAGGAGGGGGTTCTTCTCCACCATTTCCATGCACTGAACCTTGTTCTTCTAGATTTCTCTATTCTGCTTTCTCTAGCCTTGAAAGCAACTGAATGACATTTCTTGCCATTGTATAGAAGGTTTTGTAGAAATTGTGCTCCTCTTCATGACGCGCCTCTTCATTTGCAATGTCTCTCCTTCGATTTGCATGCCCCTCTTCAGGATCGAAAGACTTTAGTTTTCCTTTGCCTCTTCAGAGCCTATTTCTTGTTAGCATACAAACATGCAATTCACATCTAAGAGACATACTCTGATACCACTTGATCCAAAGTCTTTTGCTTATAGATGTGTTAAAGAATTACATGCATAAATTGTAACTTAACATAGAAACTTAATGTGCACATGAGAGAAGAGGAGAAACAAGACTTGATAATGGAGTTCGTCTAACTTCGACTACATCTCTGGGCCCGACTCGATCAATGGGGAGGCCCTAATTCATTAAGTGGCATGACAAAGAAAAGTACAAGCATACATTACAAAAAAGGAGTTTTATACCTCCATACTAAAAAATGGTCGAAAAATACAGAACTTTGATGGAGAAACGGATAGCGTCATTGCGTTTGTGGCATTGAGAAGTGTTGATATTATATAAAATTTGTCAAACTCTAACAAAATGAAAATCTGGCCCTCCTACAAAAATCTGCCTCAAACTACGTGCACTCTCTCCTTAGCCTAGGCGCACTAATGAACTATGTTTAAATAAAAATTTTGTGGTATACTTCACGACAAATCAGTTGGCGTAGTTGGCTTGAGATTCGTTTGTTATGGAGGAGGTTGGGCATTCAAACCCTGCCTCCTCCTTTCTTTTTACATACTGAACTCTTTAATGGGAAGGGAGGTTAGGTTGGGCCTACCTTGGGTAGCCTCCGCACCTCACCTATACCATCTCCTTGGCTCGTATCTTTTTGGTTAATGGGCGGTTGAGGTTGGTTCCACACCCCAAGGTCCAACCCATGTTTATTTGACTTCACATAGTGTAAGGTGGTTGGCTTCATGCCCCAAGGACCAACCCACCATGCAATGTTTAAAGGCTCCGTTGAATGGGGAGGAGGGGTCGGGGGTAATGTTCCACACCTCCACAATTACCTAATTTTCATAAGGTTTTGGTTGGCAGGGTTGGTGGCCCGCCACACCTTTTTTTAATCAATTTTTTTATTAAAATAATATTGTCATTTGTTAAAAATCTTAATTTTAGGCAGAAGGAGTCATGTTAATGAGGGGACAATTTCTCCTAGAATTGGGATGGATTTGGCCAGATTCTGTCCACCAGAAAAAGTCCAAATTGTGTCTTCATTAATCCTGCCCAGTTAGCAAAAAGTCAACCCAACTTTGATTACCTCTATCTTCCTCATCCGGACTCGGATTGGAGTGCCATTGGAATCAAGGTGACAAGCACTTCAATCTGATGTCAAGTTAATCGTCTTTCCACCACTTTTAGTTTTGAGACTTTTCCATGCCACTCACATCTCGAGATACACCTAGATCAGTTTCGAATGATCAATTGTAGGGATAAAAATGAGGTAAGGTAGGTACATTTAGTGACATATTTGGGTTGTCATTGTGGTATAGGGTTGAAAAATTAAGCACCAAAATGAGCATATGACTATGAATTCATTCATCAGAAGGAATGGAACACAAACATAAAGCTCTCATCAAAACAGAGCATAAAACATAGGAATTTTTCTTAAAAACTAATGAGATGATCACATTAAAGCATACATATGGTTGTGTTAAGTTATGGTATGTTCCATGCTTAAAGAAATTTACTTATCTTTCTTATTATTATCCACAAATTAGCAATCACATGTACATAAAGTAAATTGTAGATAGAACATTAAATGATCGAAAGAAAACAGGTCATGACAAGAGACAAGATGTGGCAGCTAGCCAGGGACAAAACCCAATGTGGAGAAACCATTTGATCAAATCTTCCTTTAACTTCAATAATTTAGAAAAGAGAAATAGTACATAAATCTGATTTACATCAGTAGCAACAAACCCTAGATCAACCAAACTAAGGTAGACAATATCTTGCAAACCGACCGTTGGATTGGCTTGATTCCTTCACAAAAAAATGCCGCCTTCCACATAGAGTTAGGAGAACATATAGTGTAGTTCTGAGAGGGATATAGGTGGTCAATGCTACTTAAACTTTGGATCTGCAGTTGCAACCCTAAATTCTGCGTCTTCCTTCCACTCGTGTGAGAGAAGAGTGTCTTTTTGCGTAGTAGGAGAAGAGCGTCTTTTCTACGCAGGAGAGAGAGAGAGAGATGTGATGAGGTGAGTGAGTGAAAATGGTGAAAATTCCTCATGTATTTATACACAAATGTTGATGATTGAATAGATGCGACTGTTGGGCTTCTGAGCCTACATGAGTTACAGGTGAGCTTGATAATTATTCCATGATCAAAATAAATTCATATCTCCATAGATACTTATCAGAATTGGATGATCTTTAGATCAATCCTACACCTCTCGACGAGAGGAATCTAATCAAAATATTATTAGCCATGAATAAGAAGTCCCGCATGGAGTTTGGGCCTAGCTTCCAAATTTAACACTCCCTCTCAACTAGGGACAACTCCATCTGCAATTCGTGTGTCGATCGCTACTCTTCATCCATCAAATGCACTGCCATGTACAACTTGACCCCTACTCTGCTCTAATCTATTCTGCCTGCTCTGCTCTATTCTGTTCTGCCCTGTTCTGATTTTCTCTGCTATGTTTTTCTCTACTCTGCTTTGTTCGAATTATGAAGAGGAAGAAATGATCGAGGATGTATCATACCATCCTCCACTAACTCAAAGTCAGTCTTAGAGTGTGTACCACTCATCCTAGACCAGTCCTTAATTGACCCGAAGTTAGTGTCATAGTGGATACAACTCCTACCACTGGTCCCAAACTAATATCATCATCCATTGTCCCAAAGTTAGTCTTGGAGTGTGTACCACTGGTCCCAGACCATTCCTCAATAGACCTGAAGTTAGCGTCATAGTGGGTGCAACGCCTACCACTGGTCCCAGACCAATATCCTCATGCACTCACTCAAATTTGGTCTCAGAGTGTGTACCACTAGTCCAAGACTAGTCTTCAATCGCCCTGAAGTCAGTGTCATAGTCGGTACAACTTCTACCACTAGTCCCAGACTAGTATCATCATCCATTGACTCAAAGTCAGTCTCAAAGTGTGTACCACTAGTCCGAGACCAGTCCTCAACTAACCCGAAGTTAGTGTCATAGTGGGTACAACTCCTACCACTAGTCCCAGACCAGTATCATTGATCCCAGATCAATGAAGGTCATCCTAGCATAGGGAGTGTAGTAGACACAGTGATGCATCGATTAGTACTACTATGGTCCCTATCCTCATTTCCCTGCTCATTGATCAGATGAGAGGTACTTCCCATGAGTCCCATACTACATGGGTAGGATGCCTCGAGAGGAGAACTAATTAGTCATGTACTCATAGGATAAATAATCATCCTTCTACCCAGTCATCATGGAGAACACATCATCTAGACCTCATAGGAGAACACATCATCCAAACCTCACATGAGAACTAATCATCCTGCTACACAATCATCATGGAGAACACATCATCTAGACCTCACAGGAGAACTAATCATCCTGATACATAATCATCATGGAGAACACATCATCCAGACCTCACAATAAAACTAATCATACAGCTACATAGTCACCACAGGGTGTTACAGGGAATGTTTTGATTCTTTTACCCTGTTAGTCATATGTCGCTCCAAGAAATACCATGCACCTCCCCAGAGCTATAAGAGATCCATACATCATACAGGACCCTCATCAGAGGGTTTCTGAATGACACCAAGTTGTTCTTAGAAAGTAAAAAATTTGACCTTTCCTAGGGGCATTGTCAGAATGTCAACGACCTATTCATTTGCACTGATATGTTGGAGCCTTATAGCTCCTTGATGCACCGTATCTCAAATATAGTGGTACCTGATATCGATATGCTTGGAGCGATCATGAAGTCTAGGATTCTTTGACAAATGAGTCCCACTCTAGTTTTCACATAGGTTCACGGCGGTATCTAATGTCAATCCAAACAGCTCACTGAAGAGCTTTCACAACTAGATTGCCTCACAAGAGGCCATACTAGCAACAATATACTCTACCTCTGTGGTGCTCAGCGCCACCGACTTCTGCTTCCTTCTCATCCAATATATTGAAGCAGATCCCAAGGAGAAACAACACCTTGAAGTGCTCTTACGATCCACCACACTGCCTGCCAAATCAACATCAGTATATCCAAGTAGTCTCACATCTCCGGTAGTGTATCTTAGTCCATATGTAATTGTGCCACGAAGATATATTAACAGATTCTTGGCACCAATCTAATGTATGTCATGAGGTTCAGCCATATGTTGACTTAATGTGTTGACTGCAAAGGATATATCTGGATGGGAGTTCACTAAGAACATTAATGCTTCGATGGGTTGCCGATACTTGGTGGCATTTCGTAAAATAGGTCTAGCAACACTATCGCTTAACTTCTTGAAGTCAAACTCCATCGGGGTAGCTATAGGTTTGTAGTCTACCATACTGAATCTTTCAAATATCTTCACCACATATTTTCCTTAAGATAGGAAAATTTCCCTTCTCTTCTTCCAGACTTCAAGTCCTAGGAAATAGTGCGTCAGTCCTAGGTCATTCATTTCAAATTTATAAGCCAACTCCCTCTTACAATTGTGAATGAGAGGGCCTGCACCTGTTAGAAAGAAATCATCAACATACAACACCAGTATGAGAGGTTTGTCATCTTCAACCTTAAAGTAGAGGTTAGGATCGGCTTCACTCCTAGTGAATTCGAGCTTCATCAAGTAGCTATTAATCCTCTCATACCATGCTCAGGGTGATTGCTTCAGCCCATAGAGAGCCTTCTTCAACCTGCATACATGAGATTTTCGATCGTAGATCTCAAATCCTTTGGGTTGCTCCACCTAGACCCTTTCTTTGATCGAACCATGCAAGAACACTATCTTGACATCCATCTGATGTAGGTTCCATCCTTGTGAAGCCGCAAGGGCTATGATCGAGCAAATGGTGGTATATCTGGAAAAAATTGCAAATATCTCGTCATAGTCTATACCTTCCTTCAGGGAGAAGCCATGAGCAACAAAACGAGCCTTATATTTTTCCGTACTTCCATCTACTACATGCTATATCTTCTAAAGCCTTTTAGAAGTGACAACTATCTTGTCCTCGAGTCTAGGAACTACTTCCCATACATCATTCTTCATAATAGACTCATATTCTTCAGACATAGCATCCTTCCACAGATGATGCTTGACGGCATCTAAGAATGAGGAAGGGTCATTTTGTATGATCGTGCTCATGATGGTCACGAATCCCTGATACCTGCTGGGTTTCTTACTTTCATGGAAGGTTCCTCAGGGTGCAGTGTGTCCTTCAAGAATCATCAAGCAGCCCCTTAAACCAAGAGGGCCTATTTCTAGAAGAGGAAGGCTCAAGTGTATCAATAGGATCCATGTGTCCTTCCACATCGAGCATTGTTTCATCATCCTTTTCTTTCGGTTCCTTGGTGTCAACTTCTTGAGAGCTCCTCAAAGTTGGAAGATTGTCCACCTTGTTGAGAGCCATATCTTCGTCAAAGGTGACATCACCACTAAAAATTACTTCCCTTTGACCAGCTACATAGATTATATAGCCCTTAGTATTTTCACCATAGCCCACGAAGATTCCTTTCTTTCCAGAGGCAACCAATTTATTCCTTTTCTCTTTCAGCACATGAAAATATACAAGGCTTCCAAAAATTCTAAAATGAGATACGTCAGGTTTCTTACTGGTGAACATTTCTTCAAGAGTCTTGGAACTCAATGCTTGATGAGGGCATTGGTTTTGTACATATACAATAGTGCTTGTAGCTTCGACCCATAGAAACTTCAGAAGTATTTACTCATGGAACATGGCATGGAAAACTTCCATAATCATATGGTTCTTCCTTTCTACCACACTATTCTATTCAGGAGTATATGGTGTCATAGTCTCCCTCTTAATGGAAGCCTCTTTACAAAAGTCATGAAACTCGTTAGATTCATATTCAGTCCTATTATCATTCCTTAAGGTCTTGATCTTCTTTTCAGTTTTCTTGATTAAGGCTTCAGATGTGTCACAAGACATGAAACCTAGTGGACTTCCTCCACCCTAATATAATGAATCAACTAGAAACCCAAGAGTGAAGGCATATTTAATATTGCTTGTCCATGCACGTACCTTGTCATCGATGAAAGCCACCTTGTAGCCTTAATATTTCATTGCTGAAATGGACACCATGTTCTTTTTCAGATCAGGCACATATAATACATCTTGTAAGTGGATTTTATTACCTTGATTTAATTTAAGGGAGACATTTCCTACACGTTTCACGCAACATTTCATATTATCTCCAAGGACAATTTCCAGGTTAGTTTCTTTCTCTATCAAATTATGGAGAACTTCTTTGTAACCAATGAAGTTCCTTGAGGCACCACTATCGATGAGCCAAATTCCCATTGAGTTCGAAGGAACAGAGGTAGATAGAGAAGCTAGTAAATAATATTCATCTTGCTTATTATCAACAGTGTTGGATTCATACCTGGAATTTATAGCCTTCTTGAATGGTTGTCCTCTTCTTTGATTTCTAGCACTCCTTTCCCCTTTTCTATTAGATTTTCCATACCTTTGATTTCCATGAGAGGGATTTCAATCATCACCTTGGGGTGAGTCCCTTCATTCAAGGCACTCCCTTGCATAGTGAGCTACATTATCGCAAATGTAACACTATCCTTTTCTTCCACCCTTAGGTGCAGCCTTTATTTTTTATTTAGTCTCGGAATTATTTCTTTTATTAGCATGAGAAGAAAAGGCAGCAGGAGGACCTTTAGGCATGGGCATTTCTTGCTCTTCTACCCTTGTTTCTTCTTAAATGCATCTAGCCATTAATTCCTTGAAACCAAGAATTACATTGTTGTTTAGAAGAGTAGTCCTGGACATGTACAATTTGGATGGTAATCCCTCCAAGGGTTGAGGGTGCCATTTCCCTATCGGTAATAATTTCTCCAATAGAGAGGAGATCATTCTTGATCTCAGTGATTCTTAAGAAATATGCTTGCATGCTGTCATCTTTACCCTTCCTGATTTCCTCCAGCTTATTTCTAAGAAACAAAACTTGATTTGCATCATTAAATACTAATAAACTCATGAGTCTATCAAAGATTTCCTTGGATGTGTTCAGGTTAGAGATGTAGGCCACCAAGCGCTTGTTGACAGAGTCCTAGATGATCTTCTTTGTTTTGACATCACTAGTTTTCCATTTGTTCTTGGCAGTAGCGGGTGCATTTGATGGAGGCTCAACACTATTGCCTCTCACATGGTCCAACACTCCTTGATCTTCTAAGGTTATATTAAGAGACATATTCCATCCATGATAGTGATATTTCTCATGGAGCTTTTCCTCGGAAGTGAAGTGGTTTGAGGACCCCATAGTTCTTTTAGGATAGCATTGCCAATCTTCTCTTCGGTGATTTCTCTTTCTCTTGATTGGGCTTTGTCTTCACCTTAGCTCTGATACCATGTTAAGTTATGGTATGTTCTATGAGAAGAGCAGTTTACTTATCTTTCTTATTATTATCCATAGATTAGCAATCACATGTACATAAAGAAAAGTGCAAATAGAACATTAAACGATCGACAGAAAAAAATTCAAGACAAGAGACACAAGATGTGGCAGCTAGCCAGGGACAAACCCCAATGTGGGGAAACCCTTTGATCAAATCTTCCTTTATCTTCAATAATTCAGCAGACATAAATAGTACATAAATCTTATTTACATCAGCAGTAGCAAACCCTATATCAGCCAAACTAGGGTAGACAATATCTTGCAAACCGACCATCGGATCGGCTTGATTCCTTCACCAAAAAATGTGGCCTTCCATAGAGAGTCAGGAGCACCTACAGTGCAGTTTTGAGAGGGAGACAACTATTCAATGTTGGTCAAACGTTGAATCTTCAGCTGTATCCCTAAATTATGCGTCTTCCTTCCACACGTGCGGGAGAAGAGTCTCTTTCTATGCAGTAGGAGAAGAGCCTCTTTTATGCACAGGAGGGAGAGAGAGATGTGATGAGATTAGTGAGTGCAAATGAGGAAAAGTCCTCTTGTATTTATACACAAATGTTGGTGATTGAATAGATGAAACTGTTGGGCTTCTGAGCCAACATGAGTTGCAGGTCGGCTTGATATTTATTACATAATAAAAATAAATCCATATCTGCATAAATACTTATCGGAATTAGATGATGTTTAGATCAATCCTACACCTCTTGACGTAAGGAATCTAATAAAAATATTATAACCCATGAATAATATGCCCCACATGGAGTTTGGCCTGGGTTTCCAAATTCAACAAGTTGCAAGGAGAAATAAACATTCAAATTGATGATAAAACTAAGAAGAAACATTTTCAATAAGAATACTATAGGAATCCCAATATTATAGCTACAAATGTCTTTAATATAATTGTAAAATGGTGTACATTCACTCCACACTATGATTACCAAGTATCCAACCCTTATTTTGACTTCAATCAGGATTCATATAGGTGAGAAGCTACATTCCACCTATCATGGGTTGAATCCATCATCATAGGAACTACTTACATGAATATCTCTAACCATACCAAAAACTAGGGAGGTTAGAAACCAAATCCATTTTTAGACTAACTGACTTAGGTTGACTTTGAAAGAATTGATTATAATGAAATTGACTCTTACCATCACTATAAAATCTAATTACATCATGTAAAATAATTAAAAGACTAATTACATCAATAAAATTTGAATTTCACCATGAAAATTTTGAAACGTTGCTTTCCCACAGGAGCACAGTGAAATCCTCAGAAGTGTAGTGTGGTCTTTGAGGATGTTTTTTGGTGGCTTTGCTTGATATTTGAGCTTAACTGGTGGTTGGTGAAGGTAGATAAGGATGTATAGAATGCCTTTGAATATTGAAGCCTACAAAAATCCACCTCCAAGCCACCTAAAAATTCAATCTCCCTAGACTACTCTAGAAGTGCAACGTGGAGTCTAGAATAGTGGTAGAAACATGAAAAAATGGTAGATTTTTCCTACTTTTTCTTAAAATTTGTGAGCTAAAATGAGAGAAAAAGTATATATTTTTGATTTATAGGTCAAAATAAACTTGGATATCTGTGTCATTCCTCATTTGGATACTATGAGAAAAAGTGTAGCGTGGCCACGCTGCATTTCTGTACGGTCAAATTTTTGGGTTTTCTACAAAAATAGGGCTTAAAGATGTAGAAATATATGTCTAACCATAAAATAGTTTAGAAAATAGAGAGAGTTTTTTTTTAGGAATGTTATGAAGATAAACCTCATCCATATTTAAAACATACTTTCCGATTTTTTCATAATCCAAGTTTGAAGTTGGTCTGTGGAAATGCAACAAAATATTGCAGAAGTGCGTCGTGTGAAAATAGAAGCGTAGTGAAAGTTTTAAGAGTGATTTGGAGGCCTTCCCAAAGGATTTTTGGGCTGAAAGTGATATGATTTCAAAGTTGGATATGTATTCTACACAAGGGAGTCGTCAAGCATTGCAAACACCCGCTCCAAACACTTGAAAAATTGACTTGAGGACAACCTATCCAAAAGTGCAACAACTCTCCTCTAGCAACATTATTTTGGCCATTTCTCTCAAATCATAAAACTTGTGAATAAAAAGGAGCATTTTTTTGTTCTTTCTTCTATGATTGAGAAAATCCTTTTAAACTTTTGTGAAATTCATCGTCATTACTTCATAAACTTATTTTGAAGTAATAGTGCCTTGATGTGCAACAAATAACCTCAAAACCATAAAAATCATGCCAATCACCTCTGCTGATACCATGATGTCCATCCCTGTTGTGGTGGTTTTGTCGCTCTTTAAATTGGTGAAAAATAGATTGGTCAACATATAATGACAGGGACTAGTCTTTGATCTAATATGTGAAGTCGTTCTACCTAGAAATATCCTTCTGGTTCCACCTGTATCAAATTCCAATCGATCACATGAGAGTTATCATGAACATATTTTTTAGAAAATAGACATGCAAAAAATGTGTAATTTTATATGGATGGAAAACACTAGCTCGTATGATCCTAATTTAAATTATTTGTTTGTGCTCTTTAGATTAGAATAAGATTTCTGTCTACCCTATACAATTTTTAGATTTTGTCCGATTTTTCTCACCACTTGTTCCATTTCCTATAGTGCATCCAGTCCTAGGAACAACCTTCCTTCTGGATGACTCCAGCTAAGAGGCACATGGCATTTTTTTCCATACAAAACTTCAAAAGGACTCATTTTGATAGAATCTTGTTAAATGTTGTCATAAATTTTTTTTACTAAATGTAAGAAGTCTTCCCACTTAGTAGGTGATTCCATAGCATACATTCTTAACATATCTTCAATAATATGATTAGTTCTTCTTTTCTTGTCTATCATTTTGGGGGTGGTGTGTAGTACTGAAATTAAGTTGGGTTCCCATTTCTCTAAACAACTTTTTCCAAAACTTGGAGGTGAATCTAACATCCCTATCATATATTACTATTTTGCGTATCCCATGTAACCGAAAAACTTCCCACATGAAAACATTTGTAATCTGCGTTGTTCCAAATGTAGACTATATGGGTATAAAATGTGTTGCCTTGCTTAGTTTTTCACAACCAACATAATGGAGTTGTGTTGCGTCTTGTTCTCGATAGTTTGTAATAAAGTCTATAGAAATGGATTCTCATCTCCCATTTGGAATGGGTAGTGGATTTAATGGTCCAGGTCGATGTTGGTATTCTACCTTCACTTGTTGACATTCTAGGCACTTTGATAAATACTATGCCACTTATTTTTCATATCCGGCCAGTAAAATTATTTTCTTAGTGCTGAGATCCATTTTTGATACTCGCGATGTCCTGCAAACAATTTCTTATGATGTTAATTTAATATAAGATTTTTCAAAGCATTTTCATTTGGAATAAAATTTATATTTTGGCATGTCAATAATTTTTCTCATTTTTATGCATAACGAGGGACTTCTATTTGCTGTAATATTTTCATAATTTTCATCTTCCTATATATTTTTTTTTTATTTGTTCCACAAAATATATTTTAGCACTACTAACAGAAAACTTCATTATTGAATTTGCATGTATGATTAAAGAATTTAATAATTTATTTTCTTTACCCTTAATGTCTGATATCAAATTCAAATTCATTCAGAAAATCCATCCACCTAACATTTCTATCATTAAGATCCTATTCACTGAAAAAATATTTCAAGCTAATGTGGATGGTGACAAGTGTGAACATATTTCCCAGCAAGTAGTCTCTTCATATTTTTAAAGCGTGTATGACAACAATTAACTATAAATCATATGCTACATGATTTTTTTCACGTCTTTTTAGTTTTCTTTACACATAGGCTACTACACAATTTTCTTGCAATAGAACTCCACCTAGTCCCTCCAAACATGCATCAGTACATACTAGAAACTCCTTTTTTGGGTTTGCAATTTTTAAAATATGTTCTTCCATTAAAATATCTCTTAACTTGTCAAAGCTTTCTTGACATGTAGATTTCCATTAAAAAATTTCTCCGCTTTTCTTTCAAGAATTAACACGATAAGCCAACTTTGAGAAACCCTCAATGAATCTTCTGTAGTACCTTTTAATTCCCATGAAAATTTTGACATCTAACACATCTTTAGCCATGGGCGAGTTCAAAATGGCCTTAACCTTCTCAGGATCAACATATAGACCTTCCTTTGAAATGACATGACCCATATATTGTATTGTTTCTTTGTAAAATTCACATTTACTAAATTTTACTTATAGTTAATGCTCTTTCGAGGTTTGTAGTACTATTCTCGAATTTTCTTCTTGTTCTTATTTTTTGGAATACACGAAGATCATGTCATCTGTGAAAACTAGCACATACTAATTTAGGTACTTACTAAGAACATTTTTAATTCAACACATAAATGTTGTAGATGCATCTGTAGGATCAAATGCTAACACTACAAATTTGTAGTGACCATATCTAGTTTGAAACTTTGTTTTGTGATTCTATTCATCCTTTATTCTTAGCTAATGATACCTTGTTCTCAAATTATTTTTTGATATTATAATTTCCCCCATTACTTTATCAAACAAATCATCAATGTACGGAAATATATATCTATTTTTTATAGTCTATTTGTTCAAATTCATGTAATCTATGCACATTCTAAACGTGTCATCCTACTTTTCTACAAATAACACTCAAGTTGTCCAAGGTGAGACATTGGATGTAATGTAACCCTTATTGAGTAATTCTCGTAACTACATTTTCAGTTCTAATAATTATGGAATACTCATGTGGGAAGGTGCTCTAGACACCGAGGTGGCTACTGGTACCAAATCAATAAAGAAATCTATGTCTCTACAAGGGGAGGTAGTCCTGGATATTCTTCTGAGAATATGTCTTTAAACTCTGCGATTCTTAGCAGTTCATCTAAAATTTTATTTTCTATGTTCTAATTATTTTCTTCAATTTGGAAAACAAGGAGTGTGACAACCTTTAATTGCACTTCTTTTCAATTGTAATGCTAAGATTTGTGTCACTAAAATAGGTTTTTCTATACATATATTAGTTGGGTTATTCCTTCTTCATTGACACAACTCACCATCTTCTCTAAACAATTTATTATAGCTCTGTGTTTTTCTAGCCTATCCATACCTATCAATAAATCCTACAAAACTAAAGGAAGTATGTTTAAGCTTACTTCAATTCGATATCCATTTAAATCTACAAGACACTACTTTACATGGTTGATTACTTTCCTTTTTTTACCCATTTCTAGTTGTACTAACCATGCATTCTTAAATTTTTCAGTCTTTAATTTACACTTTTCCACTATATTGGGACTAATCTATCTTATACTATCCCCTGGATCAATTAGTATAGGCACAAGATGGTTCAATATCTTACCTTCAATCTTGATCATGCTGGATTGGTGCTTCGGTTATCTTTCTTCTAATGATGCACCAATATTTGGAATGTTTCTTGTAATATCATTTACTATTGTTGCTTCATGCACAACTTGTATATTATGAAAATATATCGAGTTGTGTGGATAGTCTCTCGGCAGATGAGGTTCTCCATGTCCCAAACACCTCAAATATTCTCTTTCTTTAATCCCACTTATCTTTTTATTACTCAGCTCCATCGTTTTTGACCCATTTTGAGATTGACTAGGTTGGGGTGGATTATTTCTATTGAACTTATTTTGTTAGCGATACCTTCCAAAATTCTTCAAATATGCAGATGTTTGTCTTTTGATTTCACTAACAAATTTATTTTTTTCCTTACTTTTCCAATATTTCTAGCCTTCTCCTTTATTTTTAAACCGCTGATATCAAAACTTTTCTTTCCTCATTACTTCATCAATTGTTTTAGGATATTTCGAGCTCAATCTTTTCTCTAAAATAAAACTCAAAATTATTTTTAAAATTTGTGTACTTTGGATTTATTTTGCTTGATGTAGGGGAAATAATGTATTAAATTGATGAATTTGGCAATGAATTCATCCATATTTATTTGCCCTAACCTTAAATCATGGAACTCCTTTACCCGATCATCATAGTACCATACATTTAAATATTTAGACTTAAATTGTTTATGGAATTTCTCCCATGAAATTGTCTTATCCTCCACACTATGTACTATTTTGACCTCCTCCCATCGAAGAGTAGCTTTTCCCTGCAACTAATAACTTGCTAAATTAGCCTTAAAACTACTATGATATGCATATACTAGGAAGTACTTTGTCATCTTAGCTAGCCACACTTTTTTATCCTCCTCAATTTTGCCTTCAAATGTAGGGGGTTTTATTTTCTTAAATTCCTCCTTGTAACTCCATTATTTTTTTTTTCAATTCTTGGCTCTTTGTATATTTTATAAAATTCATTTCCACTTTTAAGATTTTTCGTTTCTAAGGAGTTAGCACTTTACCTCTTTAAGGGGTCTGCGTTATCTCCATCCCCCTCTACCTCCATCGGTTTAGGACTTGACATTTCAGTCAAGTCTCTTATAAGATTTTCTTGTTCCCCACCAACCTCTAGAAACCATTCATGAATGGTTCTAATATTGTCCAACTCTTTTTGTAAACCTCTCACAATATCTAAAAGTTAATTTGTTCGAGGAGTATTATCTCCTCTCAATTCCACATAAATCCCCTCTCGATTCATAGGAGGTGGATTTGAAGCTTCTCCCATATTTCCTTGTGATGTTGCATTACGTTTGCACCTTATTTCCACAACAACACATATTAGTTTTCATTCATAATCATATATACAATTTTATACATTGTAAGATCTTGTGGTGGTTTCTCGTAGTCCTAGTTTTTGAACATACGCTCTGATACCATATGTCACATACCCAATTTCCACGCCAATTTTTTTTCTCCATGGTATATCTAGTTTCTCATAGGATTTTTCATGAGTAATATTATATATTAAACATGCACATGGCCTCAATAATTAAATGATGTAAAGTTGTTACGTTGACATACAAAAGCCATTTATTTGATATAACATATGGTGTTCCATTTGCAACACTAGATTATATATTACTTTTTTTGTTGTATCAACTTGATGTGTATATAATTTTTTTCCATAATAACCAAAGTATCATTATGAGGTCAATAACTCATGGTGAAAATATAAATTACACTCTATTTATATCTCAAGTTCATATGATATAATAATTTTGAGTCTAGTTTGATGATTCCTTTGAATCTATACCCTTTCATTTTCTCTCTAGTCTTTTATTATTTAAAATCTTATGAAATGACACCCATGTGGGATTAAGAGGAATTTTATAGGGTTTTTTTGTTGGCATATGAATACACAAGGTGATCATAGATTGGTCATGCACCTATGATCCATGTGATTTTCATGTGACCCTAGTACTCAGTACTTTTTAACGTTGGTGATTAATTTGATTTCATCCATGGGTTGTCGTTCAATTAGGCAAACCTGAACAATATACCCATGTCTTGCTTGGTTCATTCTATCATTTTTCCATTTCTTTCATTCCATAGATTTCCACCCTAGGGTTTCAAGCTATCTATACATGTGTTTCTATTTAGAATGGCCATTTTCCCTCCCTACACTTATATCTTTTCTACCATAGCTCTGGTCCTCTATAGCGAAAAGAAAGACCAACTCACTCCTATATAAACTAGTATTTCTCCAATGCCTGATTTTCATTTTTGGTCCCATTTATTTCCTCATATGCCTAATATTACCTTATCCTTGGTGTATTATAGGTTTTGAGGTAGGTGATGAGTCACATGGTGGAATTTAGAAAGGAAATACACCCCTCCTAGTGGATTGACATTTTCGGGTTAAATATGCAGATTGTCCTACAATGACCATAAAGGTAATCTCCTGAAATATTTATTGCCCATCTCATAATTTTTTTTCATTTTATTGAAAAACCATATTATAAACCCTAAATTGTATCTTACCACCCTTGACTTTATTTCAGATTTCTGGCACGGATTCGCTTGAAGTATGGCTTTAACATGGACACAAGTAACAAGCTATTTTGGCACCACTATTTTATTTATTTATTTGTTGTGTTATAACTCACACAGGTGCATAAAGTCCATATAGAGGATGAGGGATTTAAGGATGCAAACCACATATTACTACATCTAGCTCACTAGTTAAATTCCTTCTCTTGTTACTCCTTTTCGTATGGGCTTTTAATTTGTTACTTTGATTTTTTTTCCTTTTTAAGTACTCATTGAGAAGATGTTGTATTTGGCATGTCTAGTTTTTCTTAATCTACCACTTTCTTTCCTGTAATGACTCCATTAAATTTATTATGCTCATTTATAGAGAGGGTTAAAGTGCTAGACATTTTGGCTTGTGACAGGTATATCCCACCTTTCTCATCCTACTCACACTCTATAGATTTCCTGGTCTACCAATGGGGATTTATAACCCTAGTAGATGTTATGTTTGTAGGTATGTTTGTTGGAGTATAGGGATGCAATTATACTAGAAATTAACTTCATCTCCAAAGCCTTAACTATCACTCACTATGACATGGGTTGTTTATTAAAATTTATCTCTTGGCTTCCTAATGCTAAGAATCAATCAGTTTCAAATTATTGTTTCGAGTCTAATTCATGATTTTCTTCATAATTTTTTCAAATTACCCTATGATGGATATGTAGTCCATGTTTCAGTGTCAAGTGTTATTTTCCCTTTATCACTACCTAATCTAGAATTTATCCAAGACAAAGAATTAAATGTATTACAGGCTCATGTGCATGGATGTGCCTATGTTACTTTATGCAAAAGATCAGTAAGCTTGTGAAATACATAGACACTGAAGCAGTTAGAGAAAACACAACAGAAAAAACATGTAAATGCAACAAGTTTAATAAGGAGTTGACCCAATGCTCCTGGGCTATGTCTCCTGGTCCAGCCTTCAGTGGTGACCTCTCTATTATGTTTTCAAGCAAATTGTTTACAACAGTGAGCTCAATGTGAGTCTCACTCAACAGATATGAATTAGTAGGACATGAGTACACAGACTCTCCTTACTGATCGCAATAGTATGAGCCCAATATGAGACTCATACATGATAAGCATATACATAGGAGTTCACTTGAACCTCTCAAGCCTTCTTTGGAGTACACAGACTCTCTGACTCTCTATGGCTTTGTCTTGATGCTGCCTTTTCTCTATAGGTCAGCTTGACTTATTTTCTCTATTCTCTGCTCTTAGCTTTCTTACTCGCTTTTCCCACTGCTTTCTAGTTGTTGCTTTGCCTCTTTCAGTCTGTGGCTTTAAAGCCAATATGCTCTCTGACTATTCATTTTCGCTTCTTGGTGTTTAGGTTCTTCTGTCTCTGTCTGTTCGAATTCTCTTGTTTTACGTCATCATGACTGTGTAGTGCTTCAAAGGAGGCAATCACCTGTTCCATAGTGAACTGAGTGTCATTTCTCTTGGAAATGTTTGAATGGTTGCTATTTCTGTTTAACTCCCAGATTGCCCACAAACATGATTCCCCTGCTAAGTCATTGCTCATGCCGAACTTGAAATTTTATATAACTCGGCCCGTTTACCCCATTGAATCTGGTCATCCGTCGGATTGCATGTCCGTCATCCATCTAGAGCCTCCAGATCCTACGGTCTCCATCCATATTGGGTGGGTAAGTTACATGACGTTTACTCGTTTGATGTGAGAGGTTTTCTCTTTCTTTCACAGGATGCATGGCACCCAATGTGTGGCATCAGGCATGAGTCAATTGAAACCGCTTAATGCTCGAATCCATTATGATATCCTACTAGTTTTTGTGTGGGATTCACCTTTGATGGAATCGGAGAATTCTGTATGGTTTTTGACTTTTCAGCTTTGGTTGCTCGGGGATTTTCCTTCACTGAGGGGTTTACCTGATGATATGCGATTAGCAACTTGTCACCAATCACATATCAGAAACCTCTCCTGTTTCTCCAAAATACCTCCCCTTTCGCTATTTCGTGGTAGTGCGCATTATTGTGGGCCAAAAGTGTGGTCGCTTGACCGAGGGTCCTCGTCCCTCCACATTGCTCACGAATTACAACTATTTTGAGGGTATTCCTGATAAACTTGACCTTTGTAAGTCTTTGAAACTTTGGCATGAAATATACAGAGTTATGATTACTTAGAGAGTGTTTTAGTATCTAATTCTGATCATGGCCTTCCCACTGAAAAATATTTTGGACCACCAAAAGTTGGTTTTTAAGCATCCATCCAGTGAGGGTACTGATTCCTCACTTGCCCAATTTCTATCCATTTTGCATTGCTTGGTTTTGAACCTTTGAGTCCAACCCTGAGGTACTCAACATCCCCTCTGTGCATAGTTCTAACCTCCCGGTCCAGAACTATATCCTTCTGCAATTCGTTAATATATTCAGGCAACAGATCATCAATAGAAAGTAATTGACTCTACTCTTCAAGATCTTCAATCAATGAAGGTTCAAATAGCCTCAAGATGTCTACATTAAAAATTGAGTAGATGTGCATGTAAGCTGGTAAATCAAGATGAAAATCATTCTCACCAATTTTTTAAAGTATCTTGAAAGGTCCATGCCTTATTAGCTTCAGCTTCTTACCTTCACCTTGCATTCTGTCTTTGCTAACATACAGCCAGACTTGATCACCAACTTGGAAACTATGCTCCATCCGATGCTTATCATGCCTTGCCTTGTACTTGGCTTGGCTCTTTTCTAGTTGTTCCTGTACTTCTTGGTGAATCTCTTGGATTTGTTCGATGAACTTGGTTTCCTTGTCCACATCACTTTGTCCATCAACCACTATGTCTTTACCAAAGAGAAAATCCAAGGGAGACTTTGGTGTGAAACCAAAATAGGTCACAAAAGGAGATCTCTGTGTAGAAGAATGTTTAGCTCGGTTGTAAGCATGTTTCACATAACATAAGTGTTCATCCCAAAGCTTGGGATGCTTGTTTCAATAGCCTCTAAGCAACTAGATCACTATCCTATTGACCACTTCTGTTTGGTCATTTGTTTGCGGATGAAAAACAGTGTTGTTTTTCAGTATGGTGTCCATTAATTCCCACAAACTTGACCAAAATTTCCCAACCAATCAGGTATCTCGAACAGATATAATGGAAGTGGGTAATCGAAAATGAACACATACATGATGAAATAACAAATTTGTAGTTTGTTCAGCTATCATCTGTTTGTTACAAGGTATTAAAATACACATTTTGTTGAACCTATCAACAACAACATATAAATAGTCATGACCTTTCCCAGAGTTAGGCAATCCCACAACGAAGTCCATGGAAACACTTTCCCAAGGATGAGAAGGAACTGGTAGTGGAGTGTACAAGCCTAGTTTTCTATTGTTGGGTTTTCTTTTAGCACACATGGTATACCATCTTACATATCTAGAAACTATCTCATTCATTTTTGGCTAATAACAAAATCTTTGCAGTTGTGCAACTCTTTTACTTACACCAAAATGACCTGATATGAGAGAAGTGTGTGCTTCTCCAATTATCTTTACTCTTTTAGTTTGTGGAATGCATAACTTTCGAAAATCATACAAGAGTTGGTCCTTAACATGATAATCCAATTCTTCTACTTATTTTCCATGACTTAAAGTTGAATATACATCCTTAAAATCTATATCTTGAGCATATTGTTCAATGTAGCTTTCATGTAATACTGAATTATGCTTAAGTATAATAGATGCATTTATGATTGGTCTAGACAACATATCTGCAACTTTATTGTGTATGCACTTTTTATATCTGATGACTAGATGAAATTGTTGTAGAAAACCCATCCACCTATAGTGTCTTGATTGTTGCAACTTGGTTTGGGAGTGTAAATATTGAAGTGGTTGATGATTAGTATGTATAACTATCTCTTTGCCAATTAAATAATGTTTCCACTTTTCACACTCTGTACTAATGCATACAATTCTTTATCACATGTGGAATAGTTAGCTACTATAGAATTAAATGTCTTAAAGTGATAACATATGGGTTTACCGTGCTGCAACAACATTTCCCCCATGGCATAGTGACTAGCATCCATTTTAGTCTCAAATGATCTTTGAAGATCGGCCAATGCTAGTATTGGTGTTGTACTAATCTTTTCTTTTAAGGTGTCAAAGGGTTTCTGTTGTTTGCCTCCGCACTGAAACACCTTATTCAATCATGTTAAAGCATGTAAGGGAGATACAATTAAGGAAAACTTAGCAATAAACTTTCTCCAATATTGTGCTGCTCCTAAGAAGCTTCTAACCTCTGTAACAGATTTGGGTTTAGGCTGGTTTACAATGTGTAACCTTAGAGGGATCTATCTTCAATTCACCACCCCCTACAATATGACCCAAATAATTCAAAGGTGTTTTTCCAAATTCACATTTTGAGAGCTTAACATAAACATTTTCTCTTTTCAAAACAACTAGAGTCTTCTTGACATGCTTTAAATGCTCTTCCCATGTTTTACTGAATATAAGAATGTCATCCAAATATACAATGACAAAATAATAGAGAAAAGGTTTGATTACATCATTCATTACTCTCATGAAAGTAGCAAGAGCATTAGTTAAGCCAAAAGGCATAACCAACCACTCATAAAATCCCTACTTTTTTTTGAAAGCAATCTTCCATGTGTCCTTCCCTACAACTCTGACCTGATGATAGCCATTATCGAAGTCTAACATGCAAAAATAAACAACTTCTTTTAACTGATCTAATAGATCATCTATGCGAGGAATGGGATAGCAATTTTTTATCGTTATCTCATTCAGTGCTCGTTAATCAATGCACATTCTCCATGAGACATCTTTCTTTCTCACGAAGACAATTGGAGACCCACATGGTGATGTGCTAGGTCTGATCGACCCTTTCCTGAGCAACTCTTGCACTGCTTCATGATTTCTACATTCTCTAATGTAGACAACCTGTACATTGTGATGTTACGTAATGGAGCATCTTGCTACAAATTAATATCAAGTACTATCATATTCTGAAAAATCCTTTTCTAAATCAGCTTGTTGTTTAGCATCACAACCTTCAAATACATTGGTTTTATCAAGTTTCTTTTCCTTTACACCGATCAGTAAAAATTGTTTGCATGAGTTAACAATTCTTTTCATCTACCCTGAGTTTATGAGAGTATAATTATTCTTGAGTTTATGATCTCTTACAATATATTGAGACCATCTTTAACGAGTTGATACTTGTTCTCAGCTCTATAGAAAGTAGCTTTTCTATCATACAAGTAAGGAATTCCTAAAATAATTCCACATATATCCAAAGGAACTATATCTAACTCAACCTCATCTACAAATACTGAGCCAAAAGAAAACTTAAGTTTACATTGTCTAGTCACTTGTAGCTTTGCTTTATCACATAACCAACCTAATTGATATGGTTTCTTATGAGGTGTGGTTAGTAATCCCAACTTCTTTACAATTGCTTCAGAAATTAAATTTACTTGTAAGCCACTATCAAACAATGTATCAATCTTTTGATCCCTCAAAATAACTCGAATATGAAAAAGCTCATATCTTTTCCTCTCATTTTCTTCATTATCAATAGATTGTGCAAAATTACTAGTAGATGCTTCATAATTTTTACCTTTTATACCTATGGCTGCAATTGTTGTTTCATCTCCTGAGTTTGACCCCAAATCCTTTTGAATAGATGCAACAGTCTTCTTCCTTTTGCCCTCGAACTTCTTAGGTATCATTTCCGGATGCAGGATCCAGTAATGTTCATTATCATGTCCATCCTTCTTACATTGAGTGCATGAATATTTGGTCTTTTGTATAGTATTTCTCTTCCTCTCTTTCCATTTATGTTTTCCCTTTTCCTTGATTTTTCTTGCAATGGGTTTTTTTGATCCCCCAACTTTTGGGTTCACATTCTTTCCTCTAGCCCCTATGTGTAGCCAGAATAGATACCTCATCTATGCTAGTGGGATTAAACATGAGAATAGTGTGCCTTAAGTAGTTGTGTAGACCACCTATATACTTCAACAGAGTTTTAGACGAGTCTAACAAAATTCTAGAATCAAAGCTCTTTTCCTAAGTTCTTGAGTGTAGCCTTTTACACTTTTCCCTTTTAATTGGTGAAGAGTTTGTCAACTCATCATGGCTTGCTACATATAGGCTAGTGGATAGAATTGATTTTTTAATTGCAGAAACAAATTCACTCTAGACAAAAAGAGTTTTACCATGCTTCATGTCGGCTTGTGTCTTGCCTTCCCACCATACCAAAGCAGTGCCTCTAAGGTGTAGGCTGGCCAACTAAATCTTACTCTTGTTTGAATTGATGCTCTGCACTTTGCAATAAACATCAATCTATCTAATCTAATTATCTAGCTTCTTAGCATTCAAATCTCCATCATATATCGACAAATCAAATTTAACATCTAATTTAATCAAAGATGTTTTCTTTTTATTTTCATGGCTACTAAGAGGTGCAGAAAGCTTTTATTCTTTCCCTTTGCCTTTAGAGTGGTCATGCAGGAGATATTCTTTTGCTCCTTTATCTTGTTTGGAGTTTGATGGATCCCGTTCTCTACCTTTCTCAAATTCTCTATAAATTTCCTCTACCATGGCTTTCATGGTCATGAAACCATCCATGAATTGGGATTCTAATTCCAAGGGATTTTCTTCTGCCATTTTCCTCTTAGGATAGACTCTTAAAATTTTAGGGTTAGCTTCAACCAATTCTTCTTCTCTCAATTTAAGCTTTGATCTAGTTAACATTCAACAACAAAATGTAGCACAAGCTTGTCTAACATTAGTAACCTAGAGCTCTGATACCACTTGATATGGAATTTATCCAAGACAAAGAAATAAAGGTATTAAAAACTCATGTGCATGGGTGCTCTTATGTTACTTTATGCAACAGATCGATAAGATTGTGAAATACACAGACACTGAAGTAGTTAGAGAAAACACAATAGCAAAAACATGTAGATGCAACAAGTTTATGCAACAGTTCGATAAGATTGTGAAACGCATAGACACTGAAGTAGTTAGAGAAAACACAACAGGGAAAACATGTAAATACAACAAGTTTAATAAGGAGTTCACCCAATGCTCCTCGGCTACGTCTCCTGTCCAGCCTTCAGTGGTGGCCTCTCTATTACATTTTCAAGCAAAGTTTTTACAACAATGAACTCAATGTGAGTCTCACTCAATAGATATGAATCAGTAGGACTGGAGTACATCGACTCTCCTTGATGGTCACAGCATTATGAACCCAATCTGAGACTCATACATGACGGGCATATACAGAGGAGTTCGCTTGAACCTCTCAAGCCTTCTCTGGAGTACACGGACTCTCTAACTCTCTCTATCTCTATCTCAATGTTATCTTTGATCTGTAGGTTAGGTCGACTTATTTTCTTTCTTCTCTGATCTTAGATTTCTTACTTGCTTTTCTCATTGCTTTCTAGCTACTTTCTTTTCCTATGTCAGTTTGTGGCTTTAAAGCCAATCTACTTTTTGACTATTCATTTGTGCTTCCTAGTATTCTAGTTCTTCTACCTCTATCCATTAGAATTCTCCTATTCTGTGTCATTGTCACTGTGTAATGCTTCAGAGGGAGGTGGCCATGTGTTTCATAATGAACTGAGTGTCAGTTCTCTTGAAAATATTTGAACGGTCGTTATTTCCATTTAACTCCCAAAATGCCCACAAACATGATTCCCCTGCTAACTCATCATTCATGCCGGACTTCAAACTTTATATAACTTGGCCTGTTTACCCCGTTGAATCCGATCATCTTGTTAGAGTCGGTCTTGAGCCCTCCATCAGCGATCAAAACTCTTTGCATTTTTCATAGGAAGGTGTCTCATCAGTGTCAATTTTTGCATCCTGTTAGGCATGCCATAACCCTGATGGAGGAGCTGATGTGTTTATACCTCTCTTGGCATTGCTGGTTCAAGTCATTTCAGTCATTAAAGCTCTTTCACGCTTGTCTTGTCTTCTCTTGAGGTCAATTTCCTAGGTCTAGGGTTTTGGTTAAAAATGTTACAAGGTCATGTGTTTGAAAGTCAATGAGTGTTTAGTAAGCCAGAGGGATGATTGTAAAGGTGTTTCTTCTAAATTTTTATCTGGTACAGTTAGTCTTCACCTTGGATTTAAAAACTCTGTTTTTAAAGCCAAGGTCAGTTTTCAAATATTTGTAAAAAGTGATGAAATTCCGAAAGTCTTCAGTGAACAAAATGAAACCCTAGTCCCCTTGCCAAGATCCCTCAGATGATCTACCTGCAAAAAGAATCAAGCAAATGCATTAGATCAGTCAATTTCAGGACAAAAGGAAACCAAAGAGACAACAGCATACAAAGTTTAAAAGTGTCATGAAAAAACATTAGAAAGTGGGTTTGAGCATGAAATTTTTTCAAATGAAACCTATAAAGGCCCAAACTCCCTCCTTACACTCTCATTATGTATTCAAAACCCTTGCAAGAGATATTGGGCGAAATTCCAAGTGAATTGAGGCGAAATTGGTCGAAATCGGGCTCAGGACAGGTGCGCGACCCGTCAAGATAGGTGGATGACCCGTCAAGAGGTGTGTGACCCGTCAAAGGGTTTCCCACAGAGAAATTTGGAAACGGGCGCAACCCGTCAGAGGGGCGAAACTTGTTGGGCATGGTGCGCGACCCGTCAAGCTGTCTCCCTCCAACTCATTTCAGAATTTGCTGAAGCTCCTTTAATTCATCAAATCACTTGAGGTAGGCTCTTTAAACTTCTGAATGGTTGCTGGTTAATTGGGAAACATCATGAGTGTGTTTGTAATGATCAAATTGTGCAAGAAGAAACACTCCATATGGCTGTATGTAAATTTGTAAAAAGGTGCTAGGGTTTATTGTTGTTTCATTGTTTCCCCTTGTAATCATTCTCTTCATTCCCATTTCATTTTCCCTATATTTCCATGTCAATTTCCCTTTTAAATTTGCAAAGAAAATAAACCCTATCCCTTTCCCTTTAAAAATAAAAATCAAACCCTAACCCTACCCCTCATAATACCTATGTAAACACATGAATTTGATGATGCATGTGCAGCGATGTTTGCAGTGTTTTTCCCTAAGTTCCTTGTTGTATACATGTATTCCCATTTTCCTTGTAAAAAATATAAACTCTACCCCTCTCCCAAAAGCATCAAAAAAAAAAAAAACAAAACACTCAAACCCTTATCTTGCTGCACCATATGCATGTGTAACCACAAGAAATTGTTGGTGAATATGTAGAGAGTTTTGTAAATTTTCCCTATCTTCCCCTGTTAATGCATGTATGCATATTCCCATATGTTTACTTTCTATACATGTATTCCCATATGCAATGATTTTTGCAAATTATTTTCCAATATTCCTGATTATAAATATGTATTCCTATTCGCCATAATTGTTTGCAATATTTTCCTTAAATTCCCTGTTATGTTCCTATATTCCTAATTCCTTGTAAAAAGGTCCCTCCTCTAACATTTCCCTCATGTCCTTGTCCCCTTGAAACAACATAGAATTCAGCACTTTTTATAGGCAGAAATAGCAGTACAATTTGTCCACTTTGCTCCTAAACTATGTCAGAAACTGAAACTTATCAGCAAAGTGATGACCAGCCATCAGCTTCAGAAATTGAGGAATAGAGGCGGCCTCATAAGGGTGGTAAGGGTGGACATCATAAGCGAGAGGAGCCCACCTCTTTGACAGAGTTACAAGCTTGTCCTATGGTAATATCATGTTTCCAGTACATGTCTTGCTACGAATTTTGCGAGAGGATCTCTTGGATTCAGCACCACTGAGAGTTGGCCCGCCTTTTTGTTTTACACTTGCATGATGGACATGTCAACCTTGCAGGGGTAAACTTTACTTTGACACCCGAGGTGATCTCAGAGGCTACAGGGATACCTAATGTTGGTGAGGTGTGGAATAAGCGCAAGATGTTAGATATTGTTCACTTTGAGCCTTATGTCCAGCCACCATTCATGAGACATCTGGTAGGTGTGTTTCCATTCAGGTTTCTCAGAAGCGAGTATGCTCCCATGATGAGGCTCATTATGCATTATTTTACTTGTGAGGGCAGATTTTCAGAGGTGTACTCATATCATATTCGCCTCTTGATGAACTTCACCCGAGTGAGGATGATGAACATCCCGGTTTTCTTCTTTCATAACATTTAGAAGATGGTGCCCATGTTGCAGAGGAAGACCCCAACACAGCAGTACAGGAGCCTTCATCATTGTGGTTTGATTCAGCTAGTAGTATTGCATCAGTTGACTCAGCAAGGCATCTCATGGGAGGAGTTCATCTCTCGTGAGTTTTTCACAGTACCATGACCGCCACATCCTGAGGTTGTTCACGAGGAGGGAGGACCATCACATCAGCATGATATCCCTATTACTAGACATGTCAGCTCCTCACCTCAGGTCACCTATCAGAGAGGCCCAAGGGCCTTATTTGCAGTAGCTCGGCGAGTACTTTCTCCACGCGAGGTGGAAGGGGTCTCACCTTCTTCATCAGCACCGCGAGTGTTATCTCCACACTAGGTGGAAGGGGCCTCGTTTCTGACAACAGCACAGGTATCAGAGAGGGGCAAGCAGCCCATGATTGAGGAGAGATTGTCAGGTAATCCAGTTATTGATCTTGATGTCGGTTCTCCTAGTATAGAGCTCAAGGATATCATCCAAGAGAAAAGCACCGAGATTGAGTTGATGCACACGAAATTGTTGATGGAAAAATGGATAATTAACTATTTAGAGCAGTGAAACAAACAGTTGGAGGATGAGCACAAGCTATATGAGCTGCAGAAGATTCATAAAGACCGGGAATTGGCTCGTAGGAGACCCGGTGACTTGAGACCCATAGATCAAGAATCTATGTTTATTTGGGACAATGCTCATTTGAAAAGGCTGTTGGATAAGGCCAATAAAAATAAAAAACTACTGAGGAACATGAAAAATCATTATTGGGTGCGGATGCACGTGTGCAAAGCAAAGATGAAGGTGCTTCAAAGGCGGTTGGCAAAGGCACTAAAACGGAGAAAAAGGCCCGATTCCCTCCGTATCTTGGCCGAGGCTTCCTTGAAGGAGCATAGCACTAAATAGCTCAGCCATAGCACAAATCCCAAGAAATTTTGAGCATTTTGGGTAATTTTGGTATTTTTTGGCAATCTTCAGGTTTTTGCTCATTAATGGGTCTCACCCCCGGTGAGACCCTTCGTCTCGGCAAATCCATTTGGAAAAAACTCAGCATTTCCAGATTTTTCATGCAAAGTTACATATGCACATGGATGGACTTGATATTTTGTGAAGTTTTGGGCCTCCAAAAAGTCAAGAAACATGCAAAATTTGACTTTCTGCCACCTTTTTGAACTGCAGAAAGCGGTCTTGGAAGAATTGATTTTTGACAGGGCAAATGAACTCCAAATTCAAAAATTCCAGTTGGGTTGGAAGGTAGACTCACGTACCTTTCCAACAAGCCTACTCTTGCCCAATTTGACCACCTGAATGTGCCCCAAACATGGCTCCAAAGGGGCGCGACACGTCAGGTAGGGGGGCACGACCTGTTAGGCAGAATTGCTCAGAAATGCACTGTACAGCCCATAAAACGCAGATTTGACTCAGTTTGACTTTTTGAGGTGAATGATGATTCTCTTTGATGTAATTATGGTACTTTTTAGACACTTTTACCCTTATGTAACTCTTCTAGAAGATTCATGCATGAAAAAGGTACAAATTAAATGAATGAATTGGTTTCCAAGTTTATAGAGGCAAGTTGTTATGATTGCCTAGTTTGTAGTGCTAAGTTTAGAAGTGGTTGAAACAGCTCCTAGGATAGTGAGCTCGACCCTGGAGGCAGGGAAGGAGGTTAGATCATCTATATTATGTACTTTCATACTCATTTTCATGGTTGGACTCTTGAGGGAGAAGCTATCATTGTATTATTTCACTGTATCTCTGCAATTTTTGGCTAAGGAAGACGAGGGTTTTGCAGTCCTCTTTGGGATTCTTGTGGACTCATGTGTTGATGGTGTGTTTCTCAATGTTCTTGTAAGCTTTGTTATGTGATTCATTTCCTTTCTTTACTTCTGCACATTAAACAAATGAAGTGTTAAAGTAAGAATTCATGCTTGCCATGCTCTGCTTTTAAATTTGTTTAATTTTAATGTTTTCTACTGTCTAAAGAGAATTCAAAGTTATTGTTTGATCTATTTAGCTCTCTTTATTTCATTCCTGACCATCCACTTCAGTTAAAGGCATCAACACTGTCTCCTACCTCGCCCCAGGGAACCCCCTGTAGAAACTGTGTCCCATCCCCGCACCCAAAATTGCCCTCTCCTTAATTTGTCACCAAAAACCCTAAAAACTCCAAATCAACCCTTTTGATCAGTTTACTAGCCTAATATCAGTGTTACCCTATTGGTCGTCTCATCTATTGGAGATCTTACGAGATAGACCGGAGAGAGCCTTCTCCTGCCCCGTAGGGCTAGCTACGAGGCTAAATGGTTTGATGTTGCCTTGAGATTTGCGTTTTTCAGCCTGAGGTGAAATTTCAAGTGCTAACACATCCATCTGATTGCATGTCCGTCATTGATCTAGAGCCTCTAGATCCTACGGTCTCCATCCATATCGGGCAGGTAAGTTGCATGATATCTACCCATTCGATGTGAGCGGTTTCTCTCTATTCTGCAGGATGTGTGGCACCGAGTGTGTGGCATCAAGTGGGACTCAGTTGAAACTACTTACCACTCAAAGCCCTTTCAATATCCTGTCGGTTTCGTGTGGGACCCGCCTTTGACAAAATCGATAAATTCTGTATGGTTTTTCATTTTCTGGTTCCGGTCGCTCAAGGATTTTCCTTCACTGAGGTGTTTTCCTGATGATATGTGACTAGCGACTAGTCACTAATCATATATCAGAAACAACCCCCCCCCCCATTTCTCTAAAAGACCTGTCGTTTCAGTGTTTCATGGCAGTGCGTGTTACCATGGGAAAATGGTCGGCGTGCTTGACCAAGGGTCCTCGTTGCTTTGCAATGCTCATGAATTAAAATTGTTTCGAGGGTATTCCTAATAAGCTCGACCTTTGTAAGTCTTTGAAACTTTGGCATGAATTCTACAGAGCTATAAAAACTCAGAGAGTTTTTTTAGATCTAATTCGAATCACTATCATATCGTATGGCCTTATATGTTTTCATCGCATAATGTTGACTTCTTATGTAGTTATATATTCATATAAAAGTTATTTCATGACATGGTTACTGTGTTATGATTGTGAATTTTGTGTATCTAATTATGTTAATTTTAGGTATGTTCTATGCTTAGAGAAATTTAAGTCAATTTTCATAGTTAACTCAATATATTTTTGAGATTAGCAATCACCTCAGCATTAACGTAAACTTTAGATAGAACATAAACATAAATTGGAGAAGACAAGCCAGGAGAAGATGACACATGATGTGGCGCTAGCCAGCGACAAACCCCAATATGGGGAAACCGTTGATTAATTCTTCTTATATGTTCTTCAATAGTTCAATAGAGAGATATTGAGAGAGAGAGATAGTACATTTACAACAAAAGTCAACACTTTGACTTGTATAGATAAGAGCATAGATCATCTCTAAGAAGATGATACATGAGAATAGTTGAAGACAAGCTCCTTCAATTGATTCACCAAGGTGACTCCTTCACCTATCATTGTGCTGCATCTTGTCACCATGCTCCACCTCATCGTGCTGCACCATCTTGCACTACTCTCCAGTGTTGGGCATTGTTGCCCCTTGTGCCACTGTTGCACCATGTTGTCACCCATGTGCTTGCTGCACCATTTTTTCTTTGTGTACATACTGCACCAAGTGTTATACTATTGTCCCAATGTAATATAAGCACTATTCTTGTTGATTTCCATGCTTTACCATGTTGTTGATGTTCATACTTCACCATGTTGTTGCTGTCCATGCTTCACCATGCTTGCAGCTGTCCTATGTGTTCTCATGCTTGCAATTTTCCTATTTTCTTGCTCCGACAAGCTTCTTTGTTGGCCCGTTGTCATCCTACTTGCAGTTTTCCTATTTAATTGCTCCACCAAGCTTCATTGTTGTCCCATTTTCATCATGCTTACAATTGTTCTGTTTAGACATCTTGTACCTTATTATACATGTATTGATCATGTACAACTATACTGTTGTCACACTGTAACACCTACAACACACTTAGATTTCTACTGCAGATCTTCATTATGGTTGACAACAAATGAGGACTTCCCTTTGATAACGTATAGGAGCTCCTCTTGAATCTAGATTAGGCCTCCTTTCCTAGCTGTGTATAGGTCTCCTCACTTTTTGTGGATCTGGCCAGACCTATCCCTTAACGGCATCTAGATCTCTACTTCATCTGCGGCTATGTCTCCATTTAGATATGCGGCTAGGGCACTTTTAACTCACCTTTAACCCTATCTTAGATCTAAAACTATGACATACTTAAGGCCTCCTTATGACAATGGATTAGGGCAGTGTATAAGGGATCCTTTGGACAACATATGAGGGCAGGTTAGGGAATCGAATGGGAGCCTCCTTATTGCTATTAGGATCTCCCTTTAGCTATGTCTAAGTGTTGTCTCAAACCCTTCCAGAGCAACGTATACATTAGGGAATGATAGGACTGCATTAGGGTCTACTGTTAGGCCTCATTCACCATGCTAGATCTCCCTTTCCTCCTATATCTAGGGCTTCTTCATTAGGGCATTGTATACCCTCGGGCACTCCCTCTAGATAACATAGAACCTTTCTCCATTAGGGCATCATTATCGCTTAGTATCTCCCCTCTCACCAAAACCAAAAGACAAGTAGAGAGGAGAGATCCCAAGTGAGTGTGTCCAAATGACTTTCAAGGCACCTCTATCTCTACTAAAACGTTAAGCACATGTGGGGTTTATTTGGTTGTTGGCTGACCTTGATGAATTGTCCCATAACATAAATAAATTCATCTCTCCATCAACACTTATTAGAATCAGATGATCTTTAGATCAATCCTACAACTCTCGATGAGAGGGATCCAAGAATAATATTAGCTACCATTAATAAGATGACCCACATGCATTTTTTTCGTAGTTGCCAATTTTAACACTCCCTCTCGGCTAGAGAGAACTCTGCCTGCTGATCCATATTTCTCATTGTACTATCTCTACCATCAGTGCCCTACACTGGTATGCTCTTCTCTATTGAGGTCTGCTCTACTCTTCTCTATTAAGCTCTACTCTATTGAACCATCAAGAAGAACAATTGATCAAGAATGTCTCATATGATTCTCTACTAACCAGAAGTCAGTTTTATTGATCCCAGATCAATATCACAAGAGAGTGTCTCAAACCACTGATATTGATCCCAAATCAGTTTCATTGATCCCAGTTCAATGGAGTTCATCTTAGGATAGGGAGTATGGTAGATAGAATGATGTGTCCATCGATAGTACTACTATGGTCCCTAACCCCATTTCCCTACTCATTGGTAAGATGATATGTACTTCCCATGAGTCCCAGACTCCATGGGTAGGATACCTTGATAAGTGAACTAATCATCCTATCCCAAAATCACCCAGGGGCATCAGAAGGGAAGGTTGAGCCATTCACCCTATACAGAATGCACCATTAGGGGAGGGTGATTTTCCTTATGGTCATGTGTTTCTCTAATAAGTACCCCAAGCCTCCCAGAGCTCCCAGAGCACCCAGAGCTCAATGCATGTAACATGTGGGACCCTTGTAAGAAGGTCTCTCAATGGCTACAAGTCATTTGGGAAAGTCACAAATTTGACCTTTCCCCGGGGCTTTGAAAAAATTTTGATGATGTGTACATCAGTCTCAATGTGATGGAGCCTCCTCCCCCATCAACGTACCATATCCCATATATGGTAGTATCTAATGTCTATCTTCTATAGCAATCATCAAATAGAGGATTCCTCAACAATCGAATCCCCCCATGGTTGTTATAGAGGATCATGGTGATATTCATCATGTGCACAAACAACTCACTTAAGAGCTTCCACAACTAGGCAGCTTCATACGAGATCATACTCATAGCTATGTATTCGGTCTCGGTGGTGCTTATAGCAATCGAGTTATGCTTCCTTCTCATCCCTGATATCAAAGGAGAACCCAAAGTGAACGAGCACTAAGAAGTGCTCTAGTGATCATCCACACTGCTTACACATTCAACATTCAAGTAATCATGCAACTTCATATTTCACGCGGTCTATTTTAATCCATGAGAGATTATGCCCCAAAGATATCTCAGAAGATTCTTGGAATCAATCGAGTGAGGCTCAACCATACATAAGCTCATCATGCTAACTGCAAAACATATGTGCGGATGAAAGTTCACCAAGAACATCAATGTAAATGACCTTATGCAACTCAGAGGCATTTCCCAAATTAGGTCTAGCATCACTACCATATAGCTTTAGAAACTTATGATCTTTTAGGTAGTCATGGGCTCGCCATTTATCATTCCACATTTAGAATCTAACTCCCTCTTACTTCTGTAAATGAGAGGGTCTGCACCTTTCAAAAATAGGCTGTCCTTAGAAGGCGTTGGTATGAGAGGTCTATCATTGACAACCTTCAAACAAAGGTCTAGATTGGCTTCACTCTTAGTGAATCTCAACTTCATCTCACAACTATCGTCTCATATCAAACCCACGGTGCTTTGCTTCAAGCCTTAGAGGGCTTTCTTCCACCTGGACACATGAGATTCTCAATCATGAATCTCAAACACCTCGGGTTATTCAAAACATGTGGACCTGCTACAAGAGGGGAATGGTCCGCCCATAACATTTTACTTCGATACATCTCAGACATGTACCTTCATGCTTTTCTTGAATTCAGGCATCTGAGTCACCATCTGAGTCACATCAGATAGAGTTCTATAAGTAGACCTCTAGTGTTATAGATAAGATATTTCAACTCACATGGTCCTTAATGGACCACCCTACAACTTGATACAAATTCGTAACCCTCAACTCAAAGATAAAAGTATCTTTTAAAATTCTATTTCCAAACACGTACCTATCCATCGACGAATGCCACCATCTGACATTTGACTTTCAATGTCAAAGTGGACATTAGGTTCTTCTTGCAATTAGGTACATAAAAGAGATATTGTAAATGGATTGAGTTACCCTCATTCAATTGAGGGGTAACATTTCGTACACCATTTTTAGGATAGGTGGCATTGGCTCTAAGTATAATCACACGATTATTTCCATCTCTACCAAATTGGAGGGAGCACCCTTCTATCTAATGGAGTGCATTGAAGCACTACAATAAATAAGCTAGATTCCCAAAGAATCTAAAGGAGAGGGCCAATACAAGATAATGCTTCTTTATCTTATGAGAAACAACATTTGATTCTTCATACCTGGGGTTCCTTTCTTTCTCTAAAGAGTCAGCCATTACCTCTCATTCCTCTGATCATTGAAGATGTCCCTAGAATGACTATTATCATCATCAAGTAATGTGTCCCTACCATTCGAACACTCCTTCACATAATGGCCAAACAAGTCATCTACCTTTCCTTCCACCCTTAAATCCAGACTTCCCAATGAAGTGATCTTTAGGTAGGCCATGATAAGCTTCCGTTGCACCATTCTAATAATGTTCTCTACTTCGATTTCACCCTTGGTGAATTTGAAGAGGGATGAGGAATCCATTGATACTTTTATCTTTCCCAATTGCCTTTGGTGATTGCTCTTTCACTCTTTCTTTGGCATTATCTTCACCTCATATCTGATACCATGTTAATTTTATGTATGTTCTATGCTTAGAGCAGTTTAGTTCAATTTTCATAGTTAGTTGAATATCTTTTCCAGATTAGAAATCACGTCCGCATTAAAGTAAATTGCAAATAGAACATCAACATAAATCGCAGAAGACAAGCCAAGACAAGATGAAACAAGATGTGGCCCTAGCCAGGGAAAATCCCTAATGTGGGGAACCCTTGATGAATTCTTCTTATATGTTCTTGAAAAGTTCAACAGAGTGATAGAGAGAGAGAGATAGTACATTTAGAACAGAAGTCAACACTTTGACTTGTCTAGGTAAGAGCATAGATCATCTCTAAGAAGATGATACATGAGATCAGTTGAAGACAAGTTGCTTCACCTGATTCTCCAAGGTGACTCCTTCACCTATCATTGTGACACATCTCATCATCATGCTACACTTTATTGTGTTGCACCATGTTGCACTACTATCCCATTGTTGGGAATTGTTGTACCTTGTTCTATCGTTGCACCATGCTGTCATCCATGTGCTTGTTGCGCCACGTACTATATTGTTGTCCTAATGTACTTGCAGCACTATGCCTTTTGTTCTCCATGATTTACCACACTGCTGCTATTCATGTTTCACCATGTTGCTACTATCCATGCTTCACCATGCTTGTAGCTATCCCATGTGTCATCATGCTTGCAGCTATCATATTTTCCTGCTCCACCAAGCTTCATTCTTGTCCCATTGTCATCATGCTTGTAGCTTTCCTATTTGCTTGATCCACCAAGCTTCATTGATGTCTCATTATCATCATGCTTGCAACTGTCTTATTTAGACATGTTGTACCTTGTTGTCCATGTATTCATCATGTACAAATATATGGTTGTCCCACTATAATACCTACAACGCACATTTCCATGCTATCACCTACATCACAATTAGATTTCTGCCACATATCTTGGCTATGCTTGACGGCAGATTAGAACTTCCCTTTGATAATGTATAGGAGCTCCTATTGACTATAGATTAGGCCTCCTCTCCTAGCTACATATAGATCTCCTCATTTGTTGTGGATCTAGCCTATCTTTGTTGTGCATTTAAGCCTCCTTTAACTATAGCCGCACCTCTCCCTTAATGGCTACTAGAGTTGTACTTCATCTATGGCTAGGTCTCCATTCAGATTTAAGGCTAAGGCACATTTAGCTCAGTTGTAATCCTACCTTAGATCTGAGGCTAGGGCATACATAAGGCCTCCTTAGGATAGTAGATTAGGGCAGCATATAAGGGCTCCTTTCGATGGCATATGAGGGCAAGTTTAGGCAGTGAATGGGAGCCTCCTTATTGTTGTTAGGGAATCCCTTTTGCTACATCTAAGGGCTATCTCAAACCCTTCCAGAATAGCGTATGGATTAGGACATGATAGGATTGCATTAGGGTCTCCTATTAGGCCTCCTTCACCATGCTAGATCTCCCTTTCCTCCTGCGTCTAGGGCTTCTTCATTAGGGTAGCATAGAGCCTAGGGAACTTGAAGGTTTTAACCCCACAAAAATTACCTTCATATGAATTATAACAACATAAAATAAACAATGCAAGAGCATAACACATAAAACACATGTAGAGAAAGATTTTCCCCTAGATCTCAAAATCATGACTACCAGATTGATTTTTCATTAAGTTCATTTCAATTTTACAACACATATTTATACATTCTGAAACAACCAATACCATCAACTGAAAACCATCACATCCAAAACCATGTGCCAAAACCATGCAGAAAACCATAGGTAGATCCACCTAACCTAACTTATGGTCCAAAAAAAAATTCCCCCGGGGCGCTGCCTTGGACCTTCTAGAGGGGGGCTAGCCGCCTCCCTTAAATGCCTTGAACAAAGGAGGCTTCCACCCCCCATCTAACCCCCTGAATAACTAGGTGGGCTAGTAATGGAAATAATATAACACAACCCAACATTCTCCCACTTGTTTTCTTTCCATAGGCAGCCACAGGAGAGCTTAGTCATTTATCCAGCCCTGAAACACCCAATGTTTCTGAGAGCTCACATATTTTGTCAATGCATCTGTAGTATTCTTCAAAGTGTCCACCTTTACTAACAACATCTTTTTGTCTTCTATCATATCCTTGACAAAGTGATACTAAAAATCAATGTGCTTTGTCCTTCAATGGTAAGTAGGGTTCTTTGCAAAGAAAATTCCACTTTGGCTACCAAATTCGATCCTTATAGCTCCGTGTACTAACTTGATACTTCAACACAATCTCTGCAGCCAAAATGCTTCCTTGCTTTCATGAGCAGATGCCGTGTATTCTACCTCTATAGTTAATAGTTCCACTACAGATTGTTTCTTACTCATCCAACTCACTGGACCTTAAAATAGGTTAAACACATACCCACTTGTAGATATTCTTTGATCTAGATCTCTAGCCTAGTCTGTATCAACAAAGCCACGAATATCCAACACTCTATCCAATCCTGGTCTTCCTTGGTAGCAGAAACCATATTCACTAGTGCCTCACAAATACCTCAAAACCCACATCACTATTGTCCAATGCTCCTTCCCTAGTTTTGACATAAACCTACTCAATACTCCCACTTTAGGTTCAACTTCTCGTCTAGTACAGACAATTGTATACATTAGGCTACCGACTGCACTTGCATATGGAACACGAGACTTGTACTCTTCCTCTTCTTATGTCTTGGGAGGCTATTTGACAGATAACTTTACACCTACAGGAATATGAACCTACACCGATTTACTATCCTGCATATTAAACCTCTACAATATTGTCTCGACATACTTCCTCTCGTTTAACTAGAGCTTCCTCTTTAACCGAGCTCTTTTAATTTTCATGCCCAATATATAGTTTGCAGCACCAAGATCTTTCATGTCCAATTTGGAGGACAATTGGGTCTTCAAATCCTAGACAATTTCTTTGTCATTTCCAACTAGCAACATATCATCCACATACAAGACAAGATAAGTAACAATGTCACCAATTAATTTAAAATACTCACAGTGATCTTCTTTTCTTCTAGTGATGCCAAGTCCCCATATAAATGTATCAAATTTATGATACCACATCCTTAGTGACTATTTTAACCCATACAAAGACTTATTTAACTTGCATACCAACTCTTTCTTACCTTTCATTACAAAACATTTAAGTTTCTTCATGTAAATCTCCTCTTCTAGATCCCATGAAGAAATTATGTCTTCAAATCCATCTATTCTACCTCAGAATCAAAAGCAGCAACAATAGATAAAAGTAATCTAATCGAAGATACTTTGGCAAAAGGAGAAAAAATCTCACCAAAATCAATTCGTGATACCTGCAAATAACCTTTTGCTGCCAACCAAGATTTCTATTTCTCCACCTTTCCTTTTGCATTTGTCTTCTTCTTGAACACCCATTTTCTAAAAATGGGTTTCCTTCCTGCCGGTAACTCCACCAGATCCTAACCCTCATTTTTGTGCAAAGATGTCATTTCATCAACCATGGCCACTTTCCAAAGTTTGCCATCCTCTGAGCCTACTACTTCCTTCACAGGTCTAAGATCATCATCAGTAATAGATAAAGCAAAATTTGAATAGCAAGAAGATGGACTATACCTTTTTGGTTGCCTTATTTTTCGAACTGATCTTCTCACACCCGGAGTTTGTGGCTTTTCATCTTCTAATTCCTCCTTTGCTATAAAGTCTGATTCTTCCTCCTTAAGGCCAGACTCTATCTTCTCACATTCCTTTGGTTGAAGTTGATGTTTAATAACATATTTCACCTCTCTGAACACCACACCTCAACTGTACACAACCTTCCTTGTTATTGGGTTCCAAAGCTTATAACCCTTTAAACTAGCCTTATACCCAATAAAGATGCACTTTCTAGGTTTACTATCGAAATTGGTTCTTTTCTTCCTTGGAACAGGTACATATGCATCACATTCAAATACCCTCAGATGTGAAAGAGAGGGTTTATTACCAATTCATACCTCTTGTGGAGTCTTATCCACCAATGTTGATGAAGATGATCTATTGACTAGGTAACATATTGTCTCCACCACCTCTATGTACAATTCTTGTCCTAACGTGACACCACTGAGCATGCTTCTTCCCCTTTCCATCAACGTCTTGTTAATTCTTTCTGCAATTTTTTTTTCTTAGGTGTGTATGCAGTAGTCTTATGTTGTGATATACCACACTTCTTACATATTTCTTCAAATTCCTTGCTACAAAACTCTCCACCATTATCTGACCTCAACACCTTTATCTTCTTCTCTGTCTTGCTTTCCACGAGAGTCTTAAATTATTTAAATATGTCAAAGACTTTAGATTTCTTCTTAAGGAAATATATCCATGTATTCCTTGAAAAGTCATATATAAATGATACATAGTACACAAACTTACGCAGTGATGGAACCTTCAGAGGTCCAAACACATCACTATGCACAGGCTCTATTATCTGTTTGACCCTCTTACCACCAGAGGGGAAACTCACCTAATTCTGCTTCCCATATACACAATTTTCACAGAAATGAAAACCTAAAGAGCTATTACTCATACCTTCTACCATACCTTTACCATGAAATATTCAAAGACCCTTCTCTCCAATATGTCCAACCGTTCGATGCCATAGCATGGTCTTCTCTCCAGAGACCACTAGATTTTATGCTCCACTATCACGAACCATAGAAATGTTGCACCCATCAACTATAGTGCCACCTTGCATCTTGTACAGAGTTCCAATCCAAACTCCCCGCATCAATACGAGTGCTCCCCAAACCATCTTGTAGGTATCCTTCTCAAACAATATTTTTATACCCGCATCATCCAACTTGCTTACAAAAATCAGATTTCTGGCCAATGCAGGAATATGGAGAACACTCAGAAGTGTTCTAACCCTTCCACCTTGCAACTTCAACTCTATTTTCCACGACAAATGTTTCTATCCTTCATATTATCCCCTAGGGGGACATCACCACAATTGTATTTCTCATACTCGCAGAACCACTCTCTATGGAGAGGGAAGTGAAAGGATGCACATTAGTCAATCAACCATTTCTCATGATCTACATGCGTACTTGAGGAAACTAAGTACACATCCCCACCTTCATATGAGGTGGATTCTTCCTCTGCAGAAGGAGAATCATCAGATCCCTTTCCTTTCTCACGAGCTTTAGATTTATAGTCCCTTTTGTAGTGCCCCTCCTTTTCGCATTTCCAACAAGCCACCTTTACACGTTTTCCTGGAGACTTAGATCTCCCTCTAGATTTAAATCTCCCACTTGATGACTTATTTTTGCTTCTATTCTGGGACCTTCCTTGTACAAACAAGGCATCACCATTTTGGTTCTCCATATTTTTCTGTCTCATCTCCTCTGTCAGCAAGGATCAAACTATTTCATCAAATTGCAATGTAGTTTCATTGCTACCTATTGCAATAACCAGACTATCCCACAAATATGGTAGAGAACACAAAAAACTGATGCACTTATCTTCATATGAAATTTTAATATCAACAAATAATAACTAACTTACCATAGTATTAAATGCATTCAGATATTCTGTCGCCAAGTCTCCATCTTTCATCCTCAGGTTATACAACTTTTTCCATAGGAACAATTTATTCACCAGAGACTTAAATTGGTCCAAAGTCCCTAACTTGTCCTAAAAAGCCATTGTCGTAGCTTCCCCTGATACATTCAGCAATACTGAAACTAAAACACACAATCGTATTGTAAACTTAGCCTTTTGATCCAACTTCTTCCATTCTTCATCGGACACTCCCAATGGTTTAGTACCAAGATCTATCATGATCCAATGATCTTTATCCACTAACAGATCCTCCATCTTGAGATTCCACAACTCAAAACTGTGACCATTAAATTTATTGATCTCTATCTTTCCACTACTTATAGATCCTCCATCTTGAGATTCCACAAGTCAAAACTCCAACCATTAAATTTTTTGATCTCTATCTTTCCACTGCTCTCCATCTTTTGTCACCACTAGAATCGATCCTACAGATCTCCCACTGAACAGGGTCTACCACATGCCCTAGTGAAACCCCTCAATAACAAAGGCTTCCCCTTGAAGCCAAAATAACTCTCATACCAAATGTAGGTTTTAACCCCGTACAAAAATTACCTACATCTGAATTTTAACAACAAAAAATAGACAATGCAAGAGCATAACACACAAAACACATACACATAGAGATTTTCCCTTGGATCCCAAAATTAGGGTTACCAGATTGAGTTTTCGTTATGTTCCTCTTAATGATAAAATACATATTTATACATGTTGAAGCATCCAATAGCATGGAATGAAAACCATCACATCTAAAACCATGTGCGAAAACCATGTACAAAACCATAGGTAGGTCCACCCAACCTAATATATGATCTGAAGAAAAAATTCCTGGTGCATTGCCCCAGACCGCGTAGAGGGGGCCTAAGTACTCCGCCCAAACCGCCTCTGACCCTCATGCTATGAAGTCAATGCAACGAAGGGGCAGCTCTACCCCCCCCAGCCCCCTGGTTAAATAGGTAGGCTAGTCGTGGAAAGAATATAACACAACCCAACAACACTCGCTCTAGATAACATAGAACCTTTCTCCATTAGAGCAGCATTATCATTTAGTATTTCCCCTCTTAGCAAAATCCAAATACAAGTAGAAAGGAAGAGATCCCTAGTGAGTGTGTTGAAATTGGTTTCAAGGCACCTCCATTTATACTAAAATGTTGAACGCATGTTGGGTTTACTTGGTGGCTAGCCGACCTTAACGAATTGTCCCATAACACAAATAAATTCATATCTCCATGAATACTTATCGAAATCGGATGATCTTTAGATCAATCCTACACCTCTCGATGAGAGAGATCCAAGAAAAATATCAGTTTCCATTAATAAAATGACACACATGGACTTTTTCCCTAGTTGCCAATTTTAACAAATTATCACAATTATCCCTTCGAATGTTGAATGTTATGTCTACAAACTGTATGGAATTATTATTGAGGATTGCAATTGTGGTTATATATTTTATTATATGTTTCACCATATTTGATAATTTAGTTCAATTCTTATATTGTGGCTAGATTTATCTCTTGGTTCTATGTCGAGTGATGGCTATGGATACTTTCTATATTATTTTCAATTCATTTATATGAGTATGTGTTCTTGCATTAGAGAAATATATGTCTAGTATCGTTATATAGATTTTTACCATGAGTTAATTTATAGTAGATTTTATATATAATTCTCTCATTTAAATAATTAGACTTCTTCACATTAACTTCGAATTCGATGTTCTCTTTTAAATGTTTAGACTTCTTGTGTTGGTCCTCGAATTCAAGACTTGTCCCATAAGGTTATTCTCCCTCTATATTCATATGAAATTTCATAGTCTTCAGCGTTTATCACTTTGAACCTAAGTCTAGGATCAGTTAGCAATATATTAGTGTAAATATTGTTTTCGAAATTATATTTTTTTTCACCTCATTCAGATTCTTCTACATTCGTTGACTTAATCTATCTGGTGTGATCATTTTATTTAATCACAAGGGCAACACCCTTGCTTCTATTATGAATCTCCTATGTAAATTATTGTCTAGCCAATATCGACTTAGACATATTGTGGAATTTAGTGTGTACAATGCTTTAGCCATAGACATTTCTATATCAACTTGACTTTTATAAAAGACTAGTTTGATTTGTTTAATGTATACATCATTAATAACAAATTCCTTATGGTTATTATCTAAACTATTAAGCTTGATATTTTTAAATTTATTGATCTTATTTAATTCCATGGAATCATCTATTCATGTGTTATTTATTACTATATTAATGTCTTCGGGGGATTTTTGAACCAATTGTCCCTAACAACTATATCAACTAGCTTGACTAATGAACAAGTGACTGCTGTGCAACATTCCGTATAATTACAGGGTTAACATAAATTTATAATATCTATTTTTTATCTCTGCATGTAACTTACATAGAAAAATGTCCCAGGTTACACATCATTAGAAATCAAAATCATGTTTTTATAATTTATCCTAAATTTGAATGCTTCTACATGCATCGAAGTTAATATCAAGGAATAATGTTCCAAAAATATATATAACTAGGCATGCAAATCTAATCTTATCAACACACATATATATTAAGTAACAAAGAACTTAATGTGCATGTGCCATATACTTTTCTTGGATTCCCTTTTTTCACATAGGAAAATCTCAGCAGATCAACCTCGAAGGGAAAGAAGCCCACCAACCACACTATCAAGGCATAACCCCAAGGGAATCAAGGAGAATTAACCCTGTGACCTCCCAATTGGGGAGGCACTTAACAACAGGGACTCAATGGGTTGAGCGAACCCTTGGGGTCCTCTTCTCATATTCTTATAACCATGCATGCAATATTAAATTGACCAATCTATTTTATGAATATAGGATTATGTATTATACATAGTTATTCATACAAGGATCCAATATTTACATAATCACGTTCTTGCATGTGTAAAAAAAAATTATATTCTAATTAATGATTATATGATCCGTTTTCCGTGCACACATAAGGAAATATACATATAGTTAAAATTAACTGAATATAGAATTTGTATAGTAGGCATGCAAAGATGAACATATACTTATGTCTAAAGCATGCATTTATGTCACTAATCTACAATCTGCATAACATTTACCATTCAACATCAATAAAATAAAATAACTAGGAATCTAACCATAATTACTTCTTGGAAAATAATCAGGAACCAAACGTGTTCCTTCTGACCATGAAATCCCTCTGAGAGTTCCCCTCGAGCTAAGATCTTCTTGCCCCAAGAATCAACAACCCCTTTGATACATAAGTGGTTTCTTTCTATAATTTTCTTCCCAACAAAGGTTTAGCAATGTCTTGCTTTAAGGTCTCCCAACCCTTTTGCCTAGGCTTCTTTATTTTAGTTTTTTTTTTTTAGGATTTGTTCTCTTTTTCTTTAAAGCCTGCATTTTTCTCCTTCATCACTTTATTTCACCATACTTAGTATTTTTCTCCAACTAAGTGATTTAACATGATTTATCTCTCCCATCATGTTAAATCAATTTATTTCCACTTATTTTTTCCAAGGGTTTTTTCCTAAGGATATTTCAGGGAAGGTCCATTACATGGACTTAACCGCACACAATTTTTTCCAAGCTTGCAAAAAATATTCTAACTCTAGTGTCCTTTCATGAGTTTTCCCAAACAATTTGTTTATGAGTGATAATCAAAATAATTATGTTATCACAATAATCTAAACATGGATTCCATAAGCATTCAACCGAATAATAGCTACATCTCTAAAAATAATCAATATTAAGAAACATAAATATAGGGTTGTTACAATATCATCTAAAGATAAATGGGAAAATCAACCAAGTAAAAAAGGTACTTGTAAATATGTGAATGATGTATGCTATGCAACAACCAAGCAAGTGGGAAGACTATCTTCACTTGGTAGAATTTTCATAAAATAGCAACTACCATGCCTCATTGGAAACTAGTCCTTTTGAAGCATTGTATTAAAGGAATCCATGAAACCTAACAACTCAAGAAACCATCAAGATAAGTTGATAATAGGGCCTAATATGCTAGTGGAAATAGAGGACACTCTAAGAAAAGTTTGATGGAATCTAAAGATTGGCCAACACAAGTATAAGGATTAGGAAGATAAGAAGAGAAATAAGAGAGAATTCTGAGTTGGAGATCATGTATATGTGAGGGTTAAACCCAAAAAAATTAACTTGAGTTGGATCGTTCTGCAAAACTAGCTCCCCGATTGTGTGGTCCTTTCAAAATATTGGAAATAATTGGACATGTAACATACTGAATGGGACTACCTAGCTACATACGAGTACATAATGTGTTCCATGTTTCTTTGTTAAAGAAGTATGTATATGATCCTATACATATCATTAACTTGTAGGATGTGTAGGTAAAATTGGGCATTAAATTTTTTGATATGTATATGTATTTTGATTGATGATGGATATAAACTAATGATAATTTTTACCATTCTGAAATAGGTCGAACTGGATGGAGAATTCTTGGTAGAGCCTATGTGTATCTTCGATCATACAAAAATAATGTTACTGAGGAAAATTATCACCTAGGTTAAAGTGAAGTGGAGGAACCACAGCCTAAAAGAGGCCACCTAGGAAGATGAAAGATTTATGTGAAATAATATACCCCAACCTGTTCCAAGGGAAAGAGTAAACTCCAAGGACAATGTTCCGAACTACATGGGAAGATATACTATCCCTCAGTTATTGGGAATATTTTGTTTTATTTATTTACCATGCAAATACATGGTAAATCATGGGCTACATGGAAAGCCTAGTGGAAAACAATAATGTTTAAAGTTTAATTTTAATTTATATAGAAGTGGCTATGACAATCCTTGAAATTTATGAGGAAAAGACACTAAATGAAAAAGTTTCCACTCACCAAATAGTTAGAGGACAATTACATCCTTCTCTAGAGATAAGTCATCTATATTGGGAAAAAAGAATCCAAGGAATCATCTAAATTGGGCAAAAATAATCCAAGGAATGCATGAGAGAACACCTAAGGAAACTAAGAAGGAATAAGAGAAATTTAGTACCTTGAAGAAAATATTTTTAAGGGAAGGTAGGACACTACTAGTTAGGGAATTCTTGAGTTGGTTGGGGCTAGTGAACGGTGTGTCTGTGAGTTCCTGGGACTGAGACTTGTACAGTCATGATGCCTTTGAAAAACTGTCAAACAACTATTCTCGAAGTGTGAAACTCATTTAAGTGGGTTGTTGTTCTCATTTCTTGGGAGGAGAGGTATTCTGCTTAATTCCATGGAAGCCTAAACTAATAGATAAATATTTTATGTTGATATATTTTCCGCTCATAATTTTCTTTGAGAACAATTTTTTTTCTTTAAATGGAAGTAGTGTATAGAACCTTGTAAGATTTTGTCCTAAATTTTGTATGAAGAGGATCGATGGAACTCTTTTAAATCTAGTGGATTGTGAAACTGTGTGAAGGTTTTATTAAATTATATTCACAAGCAATGATACATGCTAGTAAAGTTTTTGATATGGAAGATTTGGGATGTTTCTTATGTAGAAAGATGGTTAGATCCCACTTATTACATAGAATATTAATGGTGAAACAATACATATATCTAATACATATATTTGTATGAGTACATAACTATACCTAAGTCTTCCAAAGGTGTTATCAGATTTCAAAAGGGGATCAGATTACACTTGCCTCATGGATTTATCATATTAGAACTAACAATAAAGAAAGTAAGAAGAGAACTGTATTTTGCAGAAATGAACATTCGGGTTTTTCAGCACATATCATGAAAATATACATATATAAAGGGAAACATATTGCATAATTAAATCAAGAGTTGAGGTATATATGTATGAGTGATAAAATCCTTAGTATATAAGCATTAAAAAGAAACAATGATTGAGACCCACAGTTAGCGACAAAGGCCAAGCAAGTTTCAAGCACCTTAATAAGCAATTTTGGGTCAAATTTTAAACACTATAAGAAGAATTAATATTATAGGGATGTTAATTATCAACACCTATGGGTCATTAAAAAAATAATATATAACTATGAACTAAACTTAGAGACATTGTAGTTGGTATAACTAGTTAACAAGAAACATATAAGCTACACAAGTTTATGTGAAATAATCATATTAGCTACAAAAGATTGTGTGAAATAATCATCTCGATAACATAAATGTGAAGAAGTGTTTCATTTAGAACCCTAAATTATCCGACAATGTTAATTAAAAACACATAATAACATTATCTACAAATGGAATGAATGCATGCCATAAATTTAATTAATTCTCACTAGAGAACAACAATATTCACTATACAAAGAAATAAATAACAAACAAACCCTAGATGGTCTGGAATAATCATTCACTAAGGCATGAAGAACATAATTAAAAAAATAAAATATCTTCACTGAAATAATGAATAACCATTAAGCACAACATTACATACCACTGTTTTAAAAAACGTCTTGATGGAAACCGAAACGACCGAGCCAGATCAAGCGAGGGCTTGGCCGAGTCACCTCGGTGGCCAAATCGGTTTGGCTAGTCAGATTGTTACTGATATGACTGAGTCAATGATGGACTCGGAAAATTGGTAACAGCCTGGTCAACTCCGCTGAGCCTGAGCTAACTCGGCCAACTTGGTGGGTGCAGTCGAAAAGCATCTTTTTGTGTGGATTTTAAGACCCCAAAGCCCATTATTTTATGCCTTTGGGTTCTTTGGGGTCCATTTCCCTGTCCCAAACCCCATAAAATCTACCCAACACCTCTTATTTCCTCACAACTATCTCATTGCATTTGAGTGAGATTTTGTGAGGAGTTTTTGAAGAGTTTCGGAGTTTGTTTTTGGAGAAGTAGTGAGGAGTCTTGGGCAAGCGTTGGAGTAGAAGTGAGGAGCTTCTTGGGAAGCCATTGGAGTCGCATTGAGGAGCTGGTTTGTGGGAGAAGCTTTCGGGAGGTAATTTGTCCCTAGAGGTATTTTTTTTTCACTTTTAAAATATGTCTTTTCTAATTTATCCTTTTGTGCAAATATGGAAATTGAAAAGAGTTCTTTTTCTAAAAGAAATAACCATTGAAGCAATGCTATTTTTTTTGGTTTCATTTTTCGAATTTTTCCTTTAATTTCCAAGTCAAATAATGGCTACTAGAGTGAAAGATGTTGCTTGGGCATATGCTGAAATGATTCATAATCAAATGCATTGCAAATTTTTCCATAGAAAACTAGTTAAAATTGCAAACTAGGGCGAAATTTCATGTGGGTCATTCTATTAATTAAAGTTGATATTTTTCTTGGATCCCTCTCATCGAAAGGTGGAGGATTGATCTAAGGATTATCGAACTCTGATAAGTATTCATACTATTATGAATTTATTTATGTTATAAGAAAATTCATCAAGGTTGGCCAACAACCAAATAAACCCCACTTGTGCTAAACGTTTTAGTATAAAAAGGGGTGGCTTGGAAGTCATTTGCACACACTCTTCTTGTGATCTCTTCCTCTCCACTTACCTTTGGGTTTTGGTGGGAGGAGAGATCCTAAGAGTAAACGCTGACCTAAGTCTCATGATGCCCTAACCGCAGTAAGGAGGATGGCCTAGCAACAGTTTGGCCACAGTCAAATGGAATATGCCATGTCGTAATCCGCATTCTGAGAGAGACCTTAACGCTGACGTAAAGGGAGATGCCTAATTTCTATTCTATACGATATCAAGGCATAGTCAAAAGAGAAAGCTCTACGCAGTGAAGTAGGGAGTTCTAATCCGTAGTTAAGAGTGGCCCTAATTCACTACTAAGGAGGCCTGTATATATTGTCCTAAGGTGTTTTAATTGACAGTCTGCTTGATCCCTTATTGAAAGCTAAATAGTGATCCTATTCCAGAGAAACTAGGCCCTAATATGTAGCTAAGAGGTGGTTCTATACACAACTAATATAGGCCCTAATTTTTAGTTACGAAAGGTCATAATACACTATCCTAGAGATATTTATACACAACCTAGAAGGAGCCTTAATATGTTGTTAATGAAGGCCCTAATACATTGCCTAAAGCAACCCTTATCCACAATCCTAAGGGAGCATTCATCCACTGTCAATGAGGCAACAAAGGTAGCCCTATAACGCAACTAGGAAATGTCTTATCACAACATTAAGATGCATGTTTTCTCTAGGTGACTGTGTGATAAAGGAAGCTAATATAGGCATCCCTTCAAAATTGTTGGATAAGGTATAGTTATACAATAAAGGAAAGAGTTGAAGTCTTCTCGTTCGTGTTTTTGTGTTAATGATGTTTATGTAACTGCTTTGAGGACATTAACTTCAGAGTTGATATGTGCTAGGCCATAGGTCATAACATCATACCAAGGGTTTCTTAGTGACTTCGTGGAGGGTTGTTTAATGCTATAGCTAGGTCAAGTTTGAAGAAATGAGGACAGAGGTCTGTGTGGGCAGCTCTAAGGTAAGAAAAAAGAATTGTTTTGGTTGGATGTAGGTGACAGTTAGTGCAACACCATGATGAAAGTATGTACAACATCATGTATAGGTACAACTGTAAAGATTTCAACATAATGGAGGTTGTATGTACAAGAAAATGTATGGGTACAACTGTGAGTGGTGCAACATAGTGCACCATGATGGATACAACCATGACTGATTGCATCTCTGCGACAATAGAAACTCAATAAATGGGTGGAGCACACTGACAGGTGGAGCATGGTGATGAGGTGCAACACAATGGGGTGTAGTCTGCTCATGGAGTCACCTTAGAGGATCTGTTGAAGTAGTTTGCCTTCACCAAAGCTTATATTAGCTACCTCACATGACATCTTCTAAGACAAGATCTCTAATCTTATTTTGATAACTCAAAATTTTGACTTTTGATGTATATGTACTATCTCTCTCTCTCTGTTGAACTATTCAAGATCATATAAGAATAATTGACGAAGGGTTTCCTCACGTTGGGGTTTGTCCCTGGCTAGTGCCACATCCTGTGTCGTGTTGTCTTAGATTGTCTTCTACGATTTATATTTATGTTCTATCTATAGTTTACTTTAAGGGTGATGTGATTGCTAATCTTGAAAATATATTAAGCTAAAAGTGAAAATTGAAATAAATTGCTCTAGCATAGAACATACCTAAATTTAACATGGTATGAGAGGTGAGCTGAAGACAATGCCAAAGGAAGAGTGAAAGGGCAATCAACAAAGGCAGTTGGGAAGGAACAAAAGGATCAATAGATTCCTCATCCCCATTTAAATTCACCAAGGGTGAAATCGAAGTAGAGAAAATTATTTAAATGGTGCAATAGAAGCTTATAATGGCCTACCTAAAGATCACTTCATTGGAAAGTCCAGATCTAAGAGTGGAAAGAAAGACAGATGACTTGTATGGCCATTATGCAAAGGAGTGTCTCAATGGCGGGGACACATCACTTGATGATGATAACAATCATTCTAGGGACATCTTCAATGATTAGAGTAATGACACGTAATGCAGATCATCAAGAAAATAACTGACTCTTGTGAGAAAGCAGGGAACCCCGGGTATGAACAATCAAATGTTGTTTCTCACAAGATAAGGAATTGTTATCTTGTATTAGCCTTGTCCTTCAGATTCTTTGGGAATTTTCCTTATTGATTGTAGTGCTTCAAGGCACTCCATCGAATAGAAGGGTGGTCTCTCTCTAATTTGGTAGAGATGTAAACATTTGTGGTATTATACTTGGAGTTGGTGCTACCAATCCTGGAAAGGGTGTTACCCCTCAATTGAATGAGGGTAACTCAATTCATTCACATAATCTCTTTTATGTACCCGATCGCAGGAAGAACTTGGTGTCCATTTCGGCAATGGAAGTCAAAGGTTTTAGGGTGGCATTCATTGATGGAAAGGTACATGTTTGAAAATAGAATTTTTAAAAGATGTTTTTTCTCATGGGTTCAAGGTTGGAAATTTGTATCAAGTTGCAGGATGGTCCATTGGGGATCATGTCAATTGAGATATCTCATCTATAACACCGAAGGTCTACCTATGGGGCCCCACGTGACGTGAGAGAGATTGTGACAAGGATTTCCCAATTCAAGAAGAGCGTGAAGGTACATGTCTGAGATGTAACAGAGGAAAGGCCTAGAAGGGGGCCATTCCCCTCATGTAGTAGGTTGACGGGTTTGGAACAACTTGAGGAGTTTGATATTCATGATCGGGAATCTCATTTATACATGTGGAAGAAAGCCCTCTATGGCTTAAAGCAAAACACACTAGGCAGAGTATAAGAGGATTGATCCAAACCATTGTTTGAAGCTTGTGGATGATAGACCTCTCATACAGAAACCTTATAACAATGATCTATTTGTGATAGGTGCTAACCATCTCACTTGTAGAAGTAAGAGGGAGTTGGATTCGGGATGTGGAATGGTAAACTGCAAGCCCTTGACTACCTCGACGATCTTAACTTTTAGAAGTTATATGGTGATGATGCCGAACCAGATTTTGGAAAAGCCTCTGAGTTTCATGAACTCATTTGCATCGATGTTCTTGGTGAACTTCCATCGAGACATATGCTTTGTAATTAGCATAATGAGCTCATATATAGTTGAGCCTCGCTAGATTGGTGCTAAGAATATTCCAAGATATCTTTGGGGCAAAATCTCTCATGAATTGAAGCAACACACTACCATAGGGCGACTCACCCTCCCCTTGTGGTGCACTGTGTATAGGGTGAATGGCTCAGCCTTGGCTATGAAACCCCGTGGAGACTGTGGAACATGATGATTAGTTCTCCTATGTTCCAGGATGATTAGTTCTCCTGTGGCAACTTTCGACAGGATGATTAGTTCTCGTGTCGAGGCATCCTACCCATGTAGTCTTGGACTCATGGGAAGTACCTCTCATCTGATGAATGAGCTCAGAAATGGGGTTAGGGACCATAGTTATACGATCAATGGATGCATCGTTGTATCTACCGTACTCCCTATGCTAGGATGACCTCCGTTCATCTAGGATCAATGAAATGGATTTGGGATCAATATGAGTGGTTTGAGACACTTTCTTGTGATATTGATATGGGATCAATAAAACTAACTTCACATGAGTAAAAGTGGTATGACACACTCTCCTCATATGAAACTGACTTCGAGTCAGTAGAGAATGGTATGAGACATTCTTGATTACTTCTTCTTCTTCATGGTTCAGTAGATCAGAGTAGAGCATAGAAAAGCAGTGTAGGGCACTGATGGCAAAGATAGTATAGTCAGATAGATGGATTAGTAGATGGGTTTCTCCCTAGTTGAGAGGGAGTGTTAAAATCAGAAACTAGGGACAAACTCCATGTGGCGATCCTATTAATGGCAGCTTATATTTTTCTGGGATCCTCTCATCGAGAGGTGTAGGATTGATCTAAAAATCATCTCATTCCCATAAGTATTCATAGTGATATGAATTTATTTGTGTTATAAGACAATTTGTCAAGGTCGGTCAGCAACCAAATAAACCCCACTTGTGCTCAATGTTTTAGCATAAAAAGGGGTGGCTTGCAAGTCATTTGCACACTCTGCTTGTGATCTCTTCCTCTCCACTTGTCTTTGGGTTTTGTTGGGAGGAGAGATCCTAAGAGTATACACTCACCTAAGTCTCATGATGCCCTAGCTGCAGTAAGGAGGATGCCCTAGCATCAATCTTGCCGCAGTCAAAGGAGGAATGCCTTGATGCAGTCAAAGGGAATATGCCATGCTATAATCAGCATTCTAAGGGAGACCTTAATGCTCGCCATAAGGGATATGCCCTAACTACTATTCTATATGAGTTCAAGGCTAAGTCAAAAGACAAGGCTTTGCGCAGTCAAGGAGGGAGCTCTAATCCATAGTTAAAGGTGCCCCTAATTCATTGTTAAAGAGGCCCTTATACGCTATCCTAAGGGGCCCTAATCCACAATATTTTTGAGCCCTTATTCACAGCTAAAGAGTGATCCTACTCCGCAACAACTAGGCCCTAATACACAACTAAGAGGAGGTTTTACACATAGCTAATATAGGCCCTAAATCAAGGCCCTAATCTGTAGTTGGGAAAGGTCCTAATACGTTTTCCAAGAGACACTTATACATAGTCAAGAAGGAGCCTCAATATGCTATTAATGAAGGCCCTAATACACTACCTAAGGCTGCCCTTATCCACAATCCTAAGGGAGAATTCATCCACTTTCAATGAAACAACAAAGGTAGCACTATAATGCAGCTAGGAAATGTCTTATCACAACATTAAGATGCATGTTTGTTGTAGGTGACTATGTTATAAAGGTAGCTAATATAGACATGCCTTCAGGACTGTTTGAAAATCCATAGTTATATAGTAAAGGAAAGCATTGAATCCTGCTTCTTAGTGTTGTTGTGTTAATGATTTTTATGTAATTGTTTTGAGGACATTTACTTCAGAGTTGCTATGTGCTAGGCCATAAGCCATAGCATCATAGAAAGGGGTTTTTAGTGACTGCAAGGAGGGTTGTTAAATTCTATGGCTAGGCTGAGTTTGAAGAAAGGAGGACGCATGTTTTTGTGGGAAGTTTTAAGCTAAGGAAAAAAAATTGTTTTGGTTGGTTGTACATGATAGTTAGTGCATCAGCATGATGATAGTATGTACAAGAGCGTGCATAGGTACAACTCCAATGATTGCAGCATAATGGAGGCAGTATGTACAACGACATGTATGGGTACAATTGTGAGTGGTGCAGCATAGTGCACCATGATGAATACAACCATGACTCGTTGCATCTTAGTGACAAGAGAAGCTCAGTGAATGGGTGCAACATAGTGATGGTGCAACATGATAATGAGCTACAACACAGGGAGGTGCATTATGGTGATGGAGTCACTTTAGAGGATTTTTTGAAGTAGTCTGCCTTCACCTAAGTTCAAATCACCTACCTCATGTGACATCTTGTTAGAGAATATCTCTACTCTTATTTTGATAAGTCAAAATGTTGATTCTAATGTATATGTACCATCTTACTCTTTTCTGAACTATTGGAAATCATATAAGAAGAATTGACAAAGGGTTTCCCCAGATTTGGTTTTGTCCTTGGCTAGTGCAACATCTTGTGTCCTCTTGTCTTGCCTTTTCTTTTGCAATTTGTATTTATGTTGTATCTACATTTTACTTTAATTCTAATGTGATTGCTAATCTCGAAAGGATATTAAGCCAACTATGGAAATTGAAATAAATTTCTCTAGCGTAGAATATACCTAAATTTCACATTGCAGTGGCAATAAGGAGTTGGTTTGTTGGAGCAACTTTGAGGAGGCATTTTGTGCATAGAGGTAAACTTTTTTCCTTCTAAAATATGTTTTTTCTTATTTATTTTTTTGGGCAAATATGGAAATTGAAAATAGTGTTTCTTGTAAAAGATATAAGCATTGAACAAGTGTTATTTTTTTGTTTCATTTTCAGAAATTTTCCTTTCATTTCCAAGTCAAAAAATGGCTCCTAGAGTGAAAGATGTTTCTTGGGCATATGATGAAATGATTGATAATGAAATGCATTGCAAATTTTTCCATATAAAAATTAAGGAGGGTCTTGGGAGCATCAATAGGATGAAACAATACTTGACACGGATTAGAGGCCAAATTACTCCATGTGAATCACCAAAAAATGGGGAGATTAGGAGGGAGTTGTTAACTATATTTGAGAATTTTCAGGAAGAAAAAGTTAGGCAAAAAGAAATAGAGGTTGAAATTGGTAGGAAGAGGAGTATAAATAATGATGGCTACCAACACCCATTTTGATTTTGAGGGTTCTTCTTCTATCCCTTGTACTCATGCATCGAATGCCTTCCACTATGTTTCTCCCTCTTTGGAGTCTATTCAAGAAAAGGTAAGGGCAAAATGAAAAATAAGGGTGATATGAATATCCAAAGTTATTTCGTTGTGGCACCCTCCACTCCATTAGATGCAATGTCTTGAAGCTAGTAGAACTTTGGAACCCATTTTATATGGCCATTGGAAGAAATAATTGAGGGAGAGTTCTTAAGATTACATATTCAGATGGTGGTATGATGTTGATATCCCCTTTAATGCTTCTAGTTCACCATATTATGGTCCTATGCTTGATGCCATATTTACTGCTTGAAAGGGATTCAAAGTCCCTACTATGCATGAGTTAAGGGGGTCTAGATACTTATGTATATTTATATATTTAATAATTTTTATAACTAACTAACTATTAATGTAAATTAATTTAGGTTATAATTTATTTTTAATATATATTTATAATTATAATTCAATAAAAATGGTCCATTTACTTTTGTTTTAATAAGAATTTATCTAACCTAAGCTATTTTTAATTAAATAATGGTCATAACAAATCTAGCCGTTATCAAGTTAGCTTGCTCACGGAATTTAGCAGTTGGAGTTTATGCTCAATCTATTTAACATGTAAAGCCTCATCTTCTCATTCAAATTGTCTTGATGATGAACCACACTAGTTGGTTTGAAATGCATTGACAAATGAAATATATTGTGATTTACGCCGAAAATTATGTCATAAACTTAATATGGATCACAGAAACCTCAATTCAACAAAAGAAATTTCCTCCATTAATAAGTATTTTAAATATTTCGAAAACTCATGAGAAAAAAAAATGTAAAATCATGTGAGATGGATGGACTAATCAAAGGAACCATACCATCATAAACTTTCTTATCTTTTGCCCACATGAAATCTCTTTTTAAAATTAGCGGATGGGTCTCATGGGGTGAAAAATGGAAAAGTGTTGTTGCAACTATTCAATGAGGTTGTTGAGGAGGTGTGGTGGTTGAGGTTGTTCAAGTCTATCACAGATAATGCCTCTAACTATGTTCTTGTTGGTAAACTGTTAGAGGAAAAACACAAGACCATCTATTGGACCCCATGTGGTGCACATTGCATAGACCTCATGGTGCTTGAGGATATTGGAAACTTATATTGGGTCAAGAAAACTATAGATCATGCCAAAATAGTATGAAATTTATCTACAACCATTCATGGATTTTGAGCATGATGAGGCTACACAAAGGGGAAGAGATATTATTAGGCCTCCATCACTAGATTTACAACTCATTTTTTGACATTGCAATCTATGCTTTCACAACATAGAAACTTGCAAAATATGTTTTTGAGTGATAATTGGAATCAAAGATAGTAGTCTCTCAAACACTAAGGCAATGAATTGAAAAAGGAAAGTTAATGAAGAGAAAGGAAGCAGAGATTGTGATGGTTGATGAGCCACTAGTTAATGTGTTGTGGTTGGTGGATGGGGAAAGATTGGCTATGTGCTTTATTTAAAAGGCTATGGATAGAGAAAATGAGGAAATAAAGAGGTTATAGAAGGATAAAGTGGCTAAGTATGGGCCCATTTGGGCAATCATTGATCAAAGATGGAACAATCTACTCAATCACCCTACAAGTGCAACTAGGTATTTTTTCAACCCACTGTATCATTATAAAACTCTTGGGGGAGAAGCTTTGAGTGGGGAGGTTAGATATGTATTGATTGAGTGCATTGATCGCATGATCCCATTGGAGTGTCATCAGGTGGAGATACACCAACATGTCACAACCTTCATCAAAGCAATAGGTACCTTTGGGAAGAACCTATAAAACATTGCAACGGAAGGAGATTAGCCAGCTAAACAAAAATTTCAATTTTCAAATTCTTAATACTTATTTTGTTAAATTGTTTAAAATTTTAAAGTTTGATATAATTTGATGAAATTTGAGCTAACCCATTACACTACTATGTTTCTATTGGATAAGTTTGCAATTCTTATTTTGACTCAAACTTGGACTGGTACTAGGTGTGAGACCAATTGGTGTGTCTTTGAGAGGATTCACACTAAGAAGATAAACCATTTGGATCAAAAATGGTTAAATGATATAGTCTATGTGCAATACATGAACACGAGACTCAACCAATTGCTTAACAAAAGAGCTAATTCATATTCCATTGTGTTGGAAGATATTGATCCAACATCAGATTGGGCAGTGAAGAGTTATTGATGAGAGTTTGATTCTAATGAGAATCTTCATTTGGACTTACAAGTGGAGCCATGAGTGGAACATAATGCTAAGTTGAATGCACATTCACTTGTACATGAGGCCCAATAGCAAGTCCTCTATTTGAACTAGCTTCTTGTCTATATGAGCATGAAGGTGCTCCACAGCTTCTTGTCTATCTATGTGAGCATGCAGGTGCTCAGCAACTTTCAAGTGCAACTTGCGTCCTAGTGCTATCACTACTAGAGTTGCACTTCCAGATGATGTTGTGGAGGAGAAGATGATGTTGGCTCCTCTAGCATTATCTAGTAGTACTAGTGAGTGGTGACTAGTGATGTTTAAGAGTTTACTTTTGTTGTAAACCCCATTTAGAGCCTCCTTGTTTAATGTGTTTTTGTTTTGATCTCTCTATCATCATCATGTATGTACTGGACAAGGGTGCCATTTTGATATAATGGATATATTCATGAGCCTACTTTGAGCATATGTTGTCTTTTCTTTATATTCTAAAGCATTATGTTTGGAAACATAATGAAAATCTTTAAAATTATGTTTTTTCTTTTAAAAAAATAGATAATTAATGTATTTTTTACAATTACGTATTCATTGAAATCAAACTAGAAAAGTCTATATTGAGTCTGAGCCAACCATCAATCGTTTAGGAATTACATCATACTAGGACAACGTAATTTAAAAAACTATTGAAAACGACAAGGACTTAGTTCATACCATATAAAAATAAATTATACAGAACTCCGTGTGAACACAAAATGAATTACAAAAAGCCCGGAGGCTCTACTTAAGAAACCGTTTAAAAAGACTTTACAAATTCATAATGTATACACAGTTGCATTACAGCTAATATATGTTGCATTAGAAAACCCTACTTGGAAGATGAAGAACGTGCAATGTTCAAAAATTCCACAGGAATGGTAGATAGAATTTTAGCGTAACCGCAGTGAGGAAAGAAAGATACAAAAGACTCTTAACTAAATTAACATAACAAATCTTTTACCTAGAGTCCCATCGACTTAAATTCGAACCCTCTGCAATCTGTATAACGATCTGTAATTCAGGCCTAGAATCGAAAGACGTCCCTATGGGTAGGGTTTGCGAAACTCCAAAAACCTAATGGAGCCAGTGATATAGGGTTCGAAGGCGCAATCGATTTACTCGGGAAGAAATCTCGCGTGGATTTGAAAGCAGCGGGAGAAGGAGCCGCACGACGGGTGTTACGAAATCGCAAAGGTAAATGAGTATAATATTGTGAAAGAGCGCACACGTAAAATGTGGGAAGGGTTTCAGGCTTGACGCCAATGTTAGAATGCACATTCGACGCATGGCGGCCATAATACATATCATTTACCTAGAAAATGATATGTGCGAGACAAAATTGAAAGCATCATGTGAAAAATAACATTAGCATGTAACTAGGAATTTGTTGGGTGTTAAAAGTTATTGTTATTTTGAGGGCTGGCACTGAATGAATCGGACACGCTTTTGTACATGCAAATTAACCGTATATTTCTCTCAGTTAGGAAGCTGTAAAAAATTTGCGGCTTGCACCAGTGACTAAAGATAACCTTTGTCATATCAGAAGCAGAGGATAGTACTGCCGTTTTCTAACACATTATAACAATCATTAGTCTTTTAATTAGCTAGCCATACTATGGTTCACATTAATTAACAAATGTTTATTTATTCAAAAATTGATTTTCAACTGTAATTGAAGAACAATATGAAAGCTTTTGTATTTTGGAAATGAATGAAGTCTTTTTGGCTAAAACTTGTATCTAGCATTTAAATTTTATATTTGGCCATAGAAGTGCTTTCCACATGGTCCAATATTCTAATAAAAAATATATGTAAAAAAAAATAATTAAATGTGTTAGAGAGTTGAAATTATATAAAAATAAAAAGAAATAAAACAATTAAATTAATATTTATAATTATATTGGATTTATTTTAACTATGATGTATTAATTTTTTAGAGGGATTAAATTTCAAAATACAAAACTTTTAGATTTGATCTTTCTAGACTTTTCTCTAATTTGACAACTTGTTTAAATTCAAATAATTAGTAATTTATTGAAATTCAATTAAGTTTATAATGATGAGCCACAACCATTTTGAAGAAAAATAAATAATAGGACATAAGAGGGAAGGATAAACAAAAGTGGCTATAATTTTAAAAAGTAATCAAGTAGAAGGGATAAGGAGTAAATTGAAATTGAGGTTGAGATTGAAAAAATGCCTACCCTTAAGAATATGGTTATTAAGAATGAAATTAAAAATTCCTAGAAAGAAGAAGGGGAGATATTTGATCAGCCCCAAGAGGCAAATTAGCACTATACCTTTACATTAAGAGGAAAGATTAAATAACTCCTTCCAAAAGTATACCAAATAATATTTATGTGATTAACACTAAAAACATCTTTACTACATTATGGATCACAAAAGCCTAAGATTTAACATTAAATAAAATTAATTTGCAATAAAGATAGTATATAAGATAAGAGGTTTCATGTTCAAAATAATATTTTTATTTTTATTTTCATTATAATATTATTTTCTTATGATAATATTGAATTTTTATAATTTTTTTAAATATTTTTCCCTTCCCACTTAATTAATAATAAAACATATTCATTTTTTATATTAATATGAGCATATTAATAATAAACTAGATATACAATTTCAATATTTTCATTAACTAGTTAAAATAGTTTGTTATTTAATTAATAGTCTAATAAGACTCTATTATTTAATTAATAATCTAATAAAAATAATTACATTATTTAATTATTATTATTATGCAATTTTAAGGCCACCCCCAAGAAAGACACCAAATTGGTGTACGGGAAGCCCTTGCTTCTCCCACAAGGGACCCTCCCTAGCTCACCTATTTTGAGTGCTAAAAGGCATACATACTCTACCAACATGTGACGTCTTAGGAGGAAACACATGCTCTTAGCAATTAAGCCCACTCAAATTGTATATTGATAATAAATTATTATCAATAACTACATTTTTTTGTTAATCATTCCTTTTAAATGGATTATTAGTTATTATTATATTAATACAATTTTTCTCTTCCTTTGAATCCTTATTGAACTTGGTTGACTCCAATCGTGGTATAAACTTTTAGTTAGCAATGAATTCTTTAAGTTTACATAAATTTAACCATTTCTCAGATGTTATTTTTTTTTAAACTTTTCACTCATTTAACCTCATACCAAACTTTCATTTTTTAATAAAAATCCTTGTGTTCTCATAATAGGAAGAGTTTCTATTATTTTTTCATGAAAAGATTTATAAGTGATCATCATGGCTCTAATGCTCACGACAAAGGTGTTAGCTTAATAACATCTACACAACTCCTTCTAGAAGAAATGTTTCAACAATAATTTTTATTTATATATTTATTTATATTTTTGTGTAACTTTGGGAGTACTTTATTTTTCTATTAGTCATATATAGGCACCTAAAAAAATATGTCTAGTGGCCTCCGGTCTTTTGGCCATCAATGAACATCATATGTTGTCCAAATTTAAACAGTTTGAGAATATCTATCCATGCTAAATATGATATTGCTTTCTACTATCAATGTAAATTCTATCTCACTAAATCATTATAATAACAAAAAACATTACTTTTATCTAATCTACTTTGAGTCGTCTCATGATTCAATAGCAGCTAGGCCCTTAACACTCCACCCATGCACTTTATTTTGTAGAAATCTTTGAATTTGCTTCTCCATTCACCCAAAATGGAAATTTTGATGATATTTCAGCCAATGCACAGTGTGAATCTCTCTTTCAATATACTTGAAGCTTGGCCCCTCTCCTCGTGTTTGAAGTGGTTCTTCCAAGTCCTTGTATGCTATGATCGCCCTAGCCAAAGGTTCTTCATTACCAAGTGAAGGAGGATTGTTTGTCTAAATAGCATTTACAAGCCTTGGGTGTTTGGGAGATCTATGAGCAAGGTACCCCATTTCTCTATTAGAAGTGGTTCTCCCACTGCCTTGTTGTTTAGCTCTGCCTCCCATGTTGAAATTATGGCCTTAACTTGTGCTAGAGTTCTTCCATGGTATGCATGAATGAGGTTCTCCATGTTTTCCTCTTTAGTTTTCATGTCTCTCTTCCACTCCGTCTTGCTAGTCGAGGCCAGTAGCATTTCCTTTTTCTTTTGTGTATGTTTGAAAACACAAAGAACCTTGCTTCTTCTTGGCCCCCCTTTCGCCTTCACCATTCTACTTTCACTCATAATTCCTTCAAGCCACCACCACTCTCTAATTCTTTCATTAACGGTGAACATGAGCACAAGAGTTAGAAGGGGAAGAAATTTAAATAAACCTGTAAAAGTAGCATAAGAAAAAACATTATAACAAAACCATATGTCAATATTGGCATAGAGCCATTCCATGTGAAGTACCATTATAAAGTCTCGAATTCGAGTTTGAGGGATATGACCCGAGTTCCTGGAGTCCCCTCCCATCCTTAGTTCAGTGTCACTGTATGCAATGGTAAATGATACTAATTCCTCAACCACTTAATTCTCTCCTTGCAGTGGTTAGCCCACTCGATTCCACGCTTAGGTGCAGCGAAAACCAAGTTGATGTACAAGCAGGTTTTGGGGTATTCAGGAAAAGGAATGCAAGAGGTTAACCATATTCTAACTCATATAACAAACCTGGTGAGGTTTGGAGCAGTCCGTTCCTCGCTCCTACCCCTTTGGTCATTGAAACTACCTTGTAGCTAAGATTTAACTCAATTGGCTTAGAGAAAGGTGAAGAGCATACTCAGAATCACCACAGTGAGTCATACAACCTTCTAACCTTCCATGTATCTAATTCCATCACACTAAATTTGCAATGGCGAAATTACTAGCCAAGTCGGGGTTTAAGTCCTCCAACTCCCAATGATTGCCCCTCTACTCCACAGTATGATGAGCAAGCCAAGCTAAAGTCTGTTGGTCGAGATTACGGATTTTGTGGTGCCCCAACACCCTGTTCCTATCCCATTCAGTCTGTAAGTCTCCCAATAATGATAGTAAGCCACACTAGACAAAAATGCATGCACTACAAATCCTATACCCCCCTCTCACTCCTCTCTAGCTCTCTAGATTTCCACACGACCACAGGCCCTCATTGGAAAATTGGCCCCTTATTTGTCAGAGACTTTTGTTTTTTACAAGGGCATGAGCAAATTTCGCTACCAAGGAGCAAAGAGCCACTCCTAACCCTCCATAGATCCTCTTATTCCCCAAAAAGCTACCATAATTAAACCAAATTTCTTCTAAAACATTCAAAACGGCTAACAGCTATTCTTATAGCATTGACTCCATATCAAGAATAAGGCACGCCAGAATTATATACCAATATCCTTATGTGACATTGAAAGCATTTTCCTAGCGGTCGCTGCAATCCCTCCCCTCACAGGCAAGGTCCTCCCCCAGCTTCCACTTTCATTGCATGCTTCCCATTTTCTTCCACCTTTCATGCATGTACTAGCTTCGTTCACCACCTTTCCTCCTTGATTACATTCTTACCTTCCCTTTTCTCTTCATAAGCTCATCGACACCTCCCTTTCCGTCCGAGCAGCTCTCACCACACACGAGTGGGGTCCTTGAGTGGGCCACCCACTAACTCTATCCACTTGTCCCTTAAGCATATCCAAAATTCATCGCCAGATCTCCTTTCTCATAACACCTCGATCGGGGGAAATCTTTCAACCATATTGATTTGAATGGAATCAAGTAATAAATAATAAAAAAATATAGTAATACAATTTTATGATATGTATAAACATTTTTATTAAATATTATTCAGATTTATAACCTATTTTATTTTTTTATCTTTAAAAAATCAATAATAAGGTTTGGAATAAAATGATTTATATATTTATTATGTTATTTTTATATATATATAATATAATTGTAGTGAAACTTATAAATGAAATAGTCTTTTTTACTAGAATTCACCAAAATCTAATAATATAATTTGGGGATTAAAGAAAGAATTTTCAAGGATTAAATCGAGAAAATAAAGTTTAATGGCTTTAATAGTGAAAACAATTGAGGGCACAAGTGTCCATAGGTACCTTATGGGAGACTTTTTGAACCATATAATGTGGTAACCTAGTAATGTGGTTCATGTGAGAACAAAAGTGAAAAAATCAATCTAACAAAATGTTTAAATATCATATATACATTAGGTTCCTTAGATAGCTATTACGAATTAACTCTTAAGAAAATATAAAAAATAAAAATTTATTTTTAATTTTAATATATTAGTCCATAATTAATTATTAATTACTATTATTATTTTTATTTTAATATATATAATAGAATTTATTAAATATCTACTAAAAAATTAGGGATAATGACAAGGTAAAGGAAGAGAAATGGGTAAGATAAGAGAGAAAAGGGAATAAATAATATATAAAAAATTAAAAATTATTTATTTATATATATAAATTATCAAAAATGAATTTTCATTAGTCTTAATAATTTCTGAATTCATAATTTTTTTACCCATATTACATTAAGAAGGGTCTTTTCTATAGAAATCACATAGGAGAATATTTTTCTGATGCGTTTCGAACCAGCTAGTATGGTTCATCATATGAAGATGTAGATCATGGGATGCGCTTAAATAGAGGGGGATGTAGAGACCAAAAGATCATATAATGGCTACGTTATGAAAATTAATTTTCATAAACTAGTCATTATATGATCTTTTGGTCTCTACATCACCCTTTATTTAAGCATGTGCCATGAGCTCGTTTGAAACACGTGAGTTTTTTTTTTATCCTATGTGATTTCTACCGAAAGGACTCTTCTTAGTGTTAAGAATTATTTAATATTGAAAATCATGAAATAAGTTATTAGGATTAAAAATAATAATAATAATATAAAAGAATATTGTTATATGTATATGTATATGTATATATATATGTATATATATATATATATATATATAGAGAGAGAGAGAGAGAGAGAGAGAGAGAGAGAGAGAGAGAGAGAGGAAAAAAATTAAAGAAGAGAGGGAAAGTATCCAACTCCTACTTAATTTCCAATCATCCCTTTTGATATTAATTGCATGTTTCTCATTCTCAATGGCATATTTTAGCTTCCTATGATGGAAGTGATCAATATTAGTGACGACTCGTGATTCCTCAATTTAGACATCATGCTAAGATTTCTCAACATGTTCATCTAAAATTGTTTGAATGGAGAGTCAACAGGGGCGGAAGGGTCGTCTTGTGACCCTCCATGTCACCTCACACATCAATGCCACTAGGTCGTGAATTGTTGACTCACCCTCGAGGTAGACCTCACTTCCACATCAATGAGCCACGTAAAGCATGAATGTCATGCACCCTTTCCACGCGAACCTCAATGGGCATGGCGTATGTCATTCTAATGTCATCATTATGTAAGCATGATATCATTCCAATTTTTCTCCTAATATAGCCCTACCACGTGTCAAAACCAATTTATTTTTATAAAAGGCCAACACAACTAGTTCTTTTGGAATTTTATACACTTAATCCACTAGCTGAACTTACACACCTATAAAGTCCTTTTACCAATTTCAATGGATCTTGATCATAAAATAGTGAATCTAAGCCATCAGCTTGCCTCTTCTCTACAAATTCTACTTCCTAGAGCCTTGTTCTCAATGAATTGTGAGCTAATTTGAGTCAAATTCTAAACCTAAATATGTGGCGCCAAAGAAATTATGTGCTTGCACATAATTTCACCTTCCATCAAGAAAAACCTCTCTCTTTTTCCCAATAAACCTTATGAATACACTCACTAGCTAAATTCAGCAGAATTTGCTAAACTTGGGCCAAAATTGCTTAAGAAACCCACTAATTTGACCTCTTGCATCCATTAGTCATTTCCACTCTTAAAAGTTTAAAATATTCTCCCTAAAACTTGTTGTCCAATATCCTTCTACCATGTTGCACGTACTCAATTAACTTCTAAACCTTGAGATTCTCCCTTTTTCCCTTTTATTCCTGCTTAGTCACCTAGCCATTCTGAACAAGTTTCCTTTGTTGTAATGGCCTCCTCATATGCCAATAGTTCTACTAATGTCCAAATGAAAGAAAATACTAGGGAACCATATTTTAATAATGGATATGTAGATGTCCAAGACCTCATAATAACCACTTATGATATGAACACAACTATTCAAATAGTGTAGACCACAAGTGAAGTAATAGGTGACCATAACAATCTATATGCATCAAATTTGGTCTTTGTCATTAGACCATAAGTGTTTCACATTATGGAGATAGTAAATTGGTTTGTAAGTTGGTACTTTCAATATAAAATGGTTATTACCTCATCTCAAGAAGGAAAATAAATAATCAAAACAACAACACATGCTATGACATACATGCTTCCATTTCCCGACATAAAAAAATTGCAAAGGCCGAATAAAGAGACAATTAAAGAAAAATGGAATAGTCTCACACGAGAGGTACAACAATAAATGGTTACAAGTTATGTCAAAGTAGTGGTTCCCCCCTCTAGTCATCCTCATTACCATATGACAACTTTTAATTCCATGTCAAATTTGTGTGTTTCCATGTTTTCCCAAGTTCTTGGTCTTGGTATTGATGTTTACATAAATTAGATAGTTTTAGTTCTTTTAGTCTCCTTATTTCATCGAACCTCAAAGACCAATACCAAATTTGGTTGAATACAGTTTATGCATGATCAAATCCATTCTCCACTCATAGGATTTTAAGACAGAAGGTCTTTCTACTACAAGCCTATCTAGTTCATTTATTTGTCCACCTATAATATTCATGCACAAATTACCTAAATCCCGAAATGGAGGATGAGTACCTAAATATAACTAAAGTTTGTTCAATAAAATTCCCTCTTTTATTTTAGTTATGTACAACTTTTGAATGGTAAACCATTACCTAGAGTTCCTCCTTTCCTCGAGGAGATGTTGCAGTTTACCATGGATACCGAGGTTGGTGATTATTGCATCTTCAAGGAGTACAAAGCCATCAAAATATATGGGTTTGAAGGCAAACCATACAAGCTTCCAACGTTCTTGACTCCTCATATGTTTTCATTGGAGTACATTAAGAAGATATTTGGTAGTAACAATGTACATTTCACTCTCAAGAAAGCAGTAGTTACTTTCCACCTTTTTCACAATCAAACCATTTGTTGTTAATTCAAGGAATGTTTTACAAGTTATAAGGATTATATTATGGGGCTTTGACTTCTTGCAAGTTTGTTCTTGGAATTATGATCCTCAAAATTTCATTTATGCAATGAGGAAAGAAAAATATCGAGTAAAACATGATGCAGGAGCATTCAACCCAAGAGAAAATCATTGTAATTAAGTAGACATAGGGGGTCATGTGTCTTTAGGAAGTTGGATTCCTAAGTGATGAATTAATGTAATATTAGGCTTTTGAGTTCATAGAATAGGAATTAAATTAGATAATGTAAGGATGTTGTAAATGCTCTCAAATAAATGAGAATATGAGTGGATAATAAGGACAAAAGAGTTAAAAGTCAATTAGGACTCTTAAAACAGTTACATGATGTGAGGAACTAGAGAGAGAACTTAGGAATTAATTGAAGTAGAAGCTCACATAGAGGATTTAGGAATTAGTTCAGTAGATTTAGGAGGGGAACCAATATTAGTTCAAGAGAGCTTTCTGGTATAAATGTAAGCCTACGTGTAGAGCAGCGAGAGGAGGCCACTCATAGTTGAAGATCAGGCCTTGGGAGATAGAGAGTCTACGATATGCAATCAATTGTTTATATTTATTTATATAGAGCTTTATTCCAAAACTTGATATATGTGTGGAATGAATATTGAGTGATTGTATTACATGTAAGTTAATAATTCACAAGTTCTGTAACAGGGATGCACATAGAATTCTATAGAATGCACAAAGAGGAGAGAATGATTCAGAGGAATCATTAAGGATCTTACAATTGAGCTAAAGAATCAAAGGAAGCTCTAGGGAGGAAGTGAAGGGAGAATTCATGGAGTTAAGCTCTGACGAAGCAAAAGAGTGAAAACCCAAAACCCTGAAGAAAACCCCAAAATCACAAAGGAACCATTGAAAATAGCGTAAAGTTTAAGTAAAAGGGACAAGCAGAGAAGTGAGGTGTTGGCACAGAGTAACCGTTGGATCTCAGTGATCAACGGTCCAAATTAAACAACAGAGGAACCTAAAGGATCTATTGGAACCGTCTGATGGAGCATATTGATGGTCATTGCGTGTGAAAGAGCACAGGAGTTAACACAGTGAAAGGGTGGTTACACAAGCCTCAAGTGGTATTTTGGGCAGCCAAGAAATGGTAAGTGGTATTGAGGTTCAAGCATCTGATCCCATTTAGTGGAGGACACGTAGCATAAGGGAGGAAAGGAAAATTGCCTATGAGGCGGTTAAATCCCATGCATGTTGTCAACCCGAAACCAACGTAAACTATTGGATGAGATAAGGAAATGGATGGTGGTGATTCAATCAATTGGAGATCGGTAGAAGGAAGGAGGAGCGCTTTGGCAATGGTTGAAAGGCGTGGACCTGAAAGCCTATAGAGGTGGACTCAATTCTATTTGAGTTCTAGTCTTAAGCTTTGGGAGTAGCATTCCATGTATTTCCTTTGTAAAGTGAAGTTCGAAGGAAATGCAATAAGGGGGACCCGATAAAGAATTGAGGTGTGGTTAATAGTAATTGAGATTCAGTAATACATTATCGCATATCGGATGCGATAGAGCCAGTGTTAACAAAAGCCCGCAGAGGAACCGATTCCCAATTGCAATTAGTGATAAAGGTGAATCCTTGAAAGATGTGTAGAGGGTGTATAAAGAAAAGAAGGTATGTTTTGTGGAATTTCCTTTGTAAAAGGTTTTATAACGAAAATGGTGTCGATAGAAGGTTTTCTGCAATAAATATATATAACCAAGAATAATAAACGGAAAGGTTATATATATGTGGTTAAAGGGATAATGAAGGTTAGGAAAGGGTTTTAAAGTCTCGATAAAAAGGATTTGAATGAAAGGTCGAAAATAAAAGGTAATGAGGGTTTAAGTAGGGTGATTAATTTATGATAGAAAGGAAAAGGTGGGTTAATATTTAGACATTGTTAATTCTATGAATCATTCCGCATAAGACTAAAAGAGGGCCTTAACCATTTATGGTTGAAGATTTTACTCCTTTGAGAGTTAAATACATGGGGCCAGTGTATGGATCCATTTTACATGCATACTCTCGGTATAAGCGGGGGAAACGTGACCATCATTTGGTATGAGAGTAGAATTGTAACTTGAGCAGGGAAAGATTTCCTATGAAAAGGAGTTTGCACACTGAAGAAGGTAATGTGCATAAGTTAATTGATGAATGATAGAGACTACAACAGAAGATTTTAGGGGAACTTTTGAAGTTCCTGGGAAATTGCAATAGTTCCAGTAGAGGCTTGGAGTAGACAGAAACAAAGGATTCCTTGAAGAAAAGTGAGAACGGGACTGCTTATTATAAGTTCTAAAGGAGGAAGGACTTGGAGACCAAACAAAGGATAGTCCATTAAAGTGCAGAAGAATGGGAGAATAAAATCATACATAGATCTTGGAGGTAAGATAGTTTGTTTTGTTTTAAATTGAAATTGAAGATTGTGGTTGTAGATAAATCATCTTAGCAAATGAAAGTAAGAGAAGTTGTGAGAGGAGAACTAGATGTGTTCTTGAAGGTAGAGTAAGGAAAACACTCTGAAGAAGAAGTGGGAGAGAACCTGAAGAATCCAACAAGAGATTGGACAGAGAGGACATTTGAAGTGTTCTCAAGAGAGAGTGACAGTTTGCAGAAGCCTAGAAGGAGAAAAGGTGTTGCTAAAGAGGAGGTTCGAGACATAGGACCCATGCTTACCAAAAGTCTAAGTGAGGAGATCTTAGTGAGGTAATATTGTAGCAAGTAGAACTAGTTGATGCATAGGCTTGTTGTAGATGAGTGAGGAGCTCATGAAGAAAGAGGAGAAGAAGATGACTAGTGATAGTCATAGCAGAGGTTCAGAGAGAAGCCATAGTAAAAGATATGAGAAAGAGGATGCCAAGGAAAATGGCGAGAGGATGAGTGAGGAGTAAATTGATAAGGATATTGCAGAGTTAAAAGGAAAACTCGATGCATTAAGGAGAATACTAGGGGAAAACTAGAGACAAGGTTGGGTATTAAGGAAGAAGCCAATGGAGTGGCATGAGATGCAGAGAAGGCTAAAGCAAAAGCAAGTAAAGTGGTTGAGGTAAAAAATCAAGGCAGTTGAGTTGGAAATGGAAGAGTCCATTTGTGAATTAGAACACGTAGAAATTCTGGGAGAAAGTGAAGACTATACTGAAATAAAGGATGGAGATAAAGTGAAGATCACATGGACTATTGGGATAGTTCAAAATAGCATGACGAGATGCTAACTGAAGATGAAAAGCTACTGTATAAGGCCATCAAGTCTTGTGTTTTTTAACCTGATAGTTTTGTTGTGCTTGTAGGATGCATAGGAGAGGATAGACAGTTATGTGAAGCTATCAAAAGCATGGAGGAGTATCTTATAGAAGATGAATACTTTGAAGTAAAGCTCAATAGAGCTCTTGAACTAAAGTATGAGGAGAAATGTGTTTTAGGGGATAAAAGGTACTCTAGAGCAGCAAAGTATGATGAAGAAGATCTCTCAAATGAGGAAAGTATTGAGTTGTTACAGCAGAAATAACCAATTGGCAAATTAATAATTGGAACTCTTACAAGACAAGAACCATTCCTTGTGAAGGAAGGAGATGAAGTTGAGGTTGAGGAGCTGAATCACGTAGAAGAATGAGAGCATCAAGGAAATGTGATGATTGCAGGTACATCACAGGAGTATGAACAAACTTTAGATGTTAGAGAGAAGGAGCAGAATTTGAAATCTGTTAAAATCAAGACTCAGATGGCAATATCGCAGAATCACAAGGAGACAGAAGAATCAACTGGGAGTGTGCAGCATAATGATAGAGTTGTCATAGAGGAGGAATAGGGCAGTCTTATTTCAATGAAGACTAAAGAAATGTTGTTGCAAAGAAATGATCCAATGAATGTCATTGCGGAAGGACATAGATTATTTAAAGATGATATGCAGGTTCTTAAAGAACAAGAGGGTAAGGATGAAAGGAAGGCAATAAGAATCAAACAATTTCAAAGAAGAGTTAACCAGTAACATGCAAAGGAGGAAGAAGTTCACTACCATGAACAAAAGTAGAGAGATATCATTGAAAGAGATGATGTGGAAGAGAGGCTAATTGACAATCTAATGAGTTATTTTGAGAATTCGAAACATCATATTGATGTGCTGATAGAGGAGAAAGAAATAGAGAAACAAATTGAATTGTTGCGAAGGGAAAATAAGTCATTGAAGCCTTATGTTTTTATTTTAAGAAGTGTTTTGTTAGTGCAAGTTTTGTTGCAGATGGTGGAGGAAATTTGGCACAGGTGAGGAGACAAATAAAAATGAAAGAAGAATATTATGTGGAAGTATTTAATCCATGGAACTGAAATGTTCAATTGTTGGAGAGAATGCTGGAAAGTCTAAATTCAATGTAGAAATTAGATGTTGTAGAGGGAGATATCCTTAAATATCTTGAGGATGTTTGGGTGGAGGCAATCTCTACAACTATAGCCAAAGCAAGAGCAATGTATACAATGATAGCAAGAGGAGAGGTAGAAGAAAATAAACAAGAATTTGAGGAGTTAGTAGATAGTAGCAGCAACGTGAAGTAGAGAGAAAGAGGTAATAGTGAATGGCAGAATATGGACCAGCCTAAAGATATACTAGAGATATTGATTGGAGAGTTATGCTTTTTAATGATGAAGGAGTCCATATGGAGGAAAATGATAGCAGCAGGAAGGATGACCAATCAGAACTCTAACCTAATTGACAAGAAAAGGAAGATAAAACAAAAGACAATAGACATTCAGCAGAAATAAAGGAGCAAAGAATTTGAGCAATTACAAAACAAAGTGTGGGACCGAGGAAGACAAAGCCTATAAGACACATGATGAGGAGATCATGAATATTTTCTACTTTGGGAGTCTGATCTTGGAGCATTCAACCCAAGAGAAAATCGTTATAATTAAGTAGCCATAGGAGGTGATGTATTTTTAGGAAGTTGGATTGCTAAGTGATGAATTAATGTAATATTAGTCTTCTGAGTGCATATAATAGGAATTAAATTAGATAATGGGAGGATGTTGTAAATGCTTTCAAATAAATGAGAACATGAGTGGATAGTAAGGAAAAAGGAGTTAAAAGTCAATTAGGACTCTTAAAATAGTTCCAAAACGTGAGGAACAAGAGAGAGAACTTAGGAATTAATTGAAGTACAAGTCGACATAGAGGATTTAGGAATGAGATAAGTAGATTTAGGAGGGGAACCAAAATTAGTTCAATAGAGATTTCTGGTATGAATGTAAGCCTATAGGTAAAGCAGTGAGACGAGGCCACTAATAGTTAAAGATGGGGCCTCGGGAGACAAAGAGTCTCTGATATGTAATCAATTGTTTATATTCATTTATACAAAAATTTATTCCAGAACTCTATAGATGTGTGGAATGGATATTGAGTGATTGTATTACAGGTAAGTTAGTAATTCATAGATTCTATAACAAGGCTCGAGACAGACTTCTACAGAATGCACAAAGAGGAGAGAATAATTCAGAGGAGTCATTAAGGATCTTGGAAACCAACAGAAGAATCAGAGGAAGCTCTAGAGAGTAAGTGAAGGGATAATTCTCGGAGTTAAGCTGTGAGGAAGTATAAGAGTGAAGACCCAAAACCTTGAAGAAAACCCCAAATCGCAAAGGAGCCAATGAAAATAGCATAAAGTCTAAGTAACAGAGATGAGTGGAGAAGTGAGGTGTTGGCACAGAGTAACCATTAGATCTTAGTGATCAACAGTCTAGATTAAACAACAGAGGAACCTAAAGGATCTAACGGAACCGACCAATGGAGTACATCGACGATCATCACATGTGAAAGGGTGTAGGAGTTAACATAGCGAAAGGGTGGTTTCACAAGCCTTAAGTTGGATTTCAGGCGGTGAAGAAACGTTAAGTGGTATTGAGGATCGAGCATCCGATCCCATTCAGTGGAGGACACGTAGCACAAGGAAGGAATGGAAAACCGCCTATCGGGTGGTTAAATCCCATGCGTGTTGTCAGCGTGAAACCAATGTAAACCATTGGATCGGGTAAGGAAATGGATGACAATGATTGAATTAATCAGAGATCTACGAAAGGAAGGAGGAGCACTTTCAGAATGGTTGAAAGGTGCATACCCGAAAGCTTAATTCTATTTGTGTTCGGGTCTTAAGCTATGGAAGCAACATTGTGTGTATTTCCTTTGTAAAGCGAAGTTTGGAGGAAATGTGATAAGATGAACCCGATAAAGTATTGAGGGGCGATTAATAATAACTGAGATCCGGTAGTGCATTATCACATATCGCATGCGATAAAGCCAATGTTAATGAAAACTGGTGGAGGAGCCGATACCCGATTGTGATTAGTGATAAAGGTGAATCCTTAAAAGACGTAAAGAGGCCATATAAAGGAGAAAGGTATGTTTTGTGGCATTTCCTTTGTAAAAGGTTTTATAAGGAAAATGGTGCCGATAGAAGGTTTTATGTGATAAATATATATTAACTAAGCATAAAGAAGGGAAAGTTTATATATATGCAGTTAAAGGGATAACAAATGTTCGGAAGGGGTTTTAAAGTCCCGATAAGAAGGATTTGAATGAAAGGTCAGAAATAAAGGTTAATGCGGGTTTAAGTGGGGTGATTAATTTCTGATAGAAAAGAAAGGGTGGGTTAATTCTTAGACATTGCTAAGTCTATGAATCATCCAAGACTAAAAGAGGGACTTAACCATTTATGGTTGAAGATTTGACTCCTTTGAGAGTTAAATGCCTAGGAAAAATGTGTGGATGCATTTTACATGCATATTGTGGGTATAAACGGGGGTAACTTGGCCATCAAAACACAAGCACGATGTAAATCCCATAGTAGAATATTGTGTGAACAAATACACTTGCGAAGTGCTCAAGGCCATTTTACATCCAACAAATTCAAATTTTTCTCAAATGAGCGGAAGGAAAGGAGGCACTTCAGAACCAGTGGAGGTGAATGAAGGAGAGAATCCTAGCTCTAAGAAAGCCCAAGTTGGAACGGCAGTAGGGGATGATGATAATGAAAATCCAAGCCTTGGGGATAGAGGATTTGGAGGAAGAAGCTCCACAAGTGGCCTTGTGGGCTTGAAACCCAAGCTTGGGGTTTTTCACCCATTGATGATTGGAACAAAACCATGATGAGATTGCAATAAGTGATGGATGGAGATGATATAGGACATTGATTTGCATCAAACACAATGAAAATCATTCGATTCCAACATGTAAAATTGGAGATATGAATATTTCAAGTTTACTGTGGGTGAAGAAACATACTAGTTAAGGTGAGATTAGCTTTGAGGTTCCCTTTAGCAGTCTTCGTTGACACTGACATAAAGAAAATAAAAAGAGGAGTAGTTTGAGGAAATTTTTCACATCCAAGTGCAACTAATTCAAGTGAAGGCATCTAAAATAATGTAGTAGCCCTATGAGACCAAAGCAGCCCTATGAGACCAAAGCAGAGTGGAGCACGAGCATTTTATGTTTTGGCTACAAGAAGGAGCATACCTCAAGAGAAGGATAAGAGGATGAGTTCTACTACTTCTAATGATTATTTGAGGGCTAGATATTCTACAAGAAACACCAAGGGCTTTAAAAAGATTTTGGGGTAATTTTGATGTAGTTTGAGGTGTGGTAAAAACTCCGAAACAAAGTTGCAGGTACGTGAAGCGTGGAAGACTTAGGCTGAATCTATAGCTTCTTAAGGAGAGGGCTAAATGGTTTAGAAATAAAGTACAAAATAACCATTAGCAACAACAAAGAGAAGTGGGCTCTATTAGGTGGATGTCGTAGATGTAGGTAAGCTTACTCGAGTGTGGAATAAGGATGACATGGAATGAAGTTAACCCTAACTGTAGCACAAGTTTGACAATAATAAACTTGAGGTCAAGAAGAATGTAATGATGCTTTCATGTTGAGTGGTTTATAGGGATGAGGATGTTATAAAACTAGTTTTGACAACCATTTTGAGGACATCTAGAGGTGCAGATCATCATTATGATTGGACAATGTCAAGAGGAGAAAAAAAATGTTGAAGGGAAATTTGGTCAGCTTCTTGAGTTGATGTGGCATGGAGGTGGATGGTGTCCTTGAAGAGGATTATTTGAGGAGACTCTTAGTAGGCAAGAGGAGGAGTTTTCTAGAAGGTTGAATTCCCTAAGTAGGAGTAGATGTTATATAAGGGATTGGTCACTCATGGTTTTTGGTAGGGGAACCTAAAAGCACATCAAGTGTGGAAAAGGATTGAGGATTTGTGGTCTATTGGAGGGTGGCATGATAGTGTCCAATTTGGAGCACAATGTGCACCATATTCATGGATTTAGGTGGTTTCTAGAGTGGTATAAGTTGATCTCAAGGTTTCATGAGCCAAAGAGCAATTCGGAAACCCTAGACCTGTCTCTACAGAAGGAATTCAATAGCAGATGATGGGAAATCCTCCTAACCATGTTCATTGTGGGATGTAGAATTATTGCAGTGATAAGTGGAAGCCCTGTGCGCCCTATTTTGGTCTTCATTGGAGTAGTGAAGGAAGACCATTGTGGGATGAATTCCCTAAGTAATTGAGGAGTAGTAGTGGGAAAACTAAGAGTTGTTCACAAGTGGAGTTGTGAACAACTCGAAGGAGTCTCAATATGCTGTGCCCTTGATGGACTAAGGCACAACTAGTGAGAAGATTGATAACCAAGGTTCAATGGCTAGATGTAATTGGATCATTGATAGAGGAAATGCTGCAGATCATGAGCCTAAGGATCGAGACGGTACATGATAGGACAGAGAGAGAATGATAGCCAGATCATTAGAGTATATTGTTGAGGGTATATTGGTTTTCGATGGAGTGACATCTAGCCTAATTTTTCTATTCTTATACTAGTAGATAGTTGAGGGCCATTATCCCTTGTACGAGAGACCTATATTCTTGTATTACTGAGTTTGATTAATATATTGGCATTAGGTTGAAAATTGTAAAAAAATGTTAATAGTAGATTTGATGTTGTTTATATTACACTATGCAAGGTAGTTTCATTTTGATTATTATTTGGTAGCGTAAGTGGTTTAAGATTCTATGCGAGACACCAAAGTAGTGGAAAAACAACACATAACCTCATCTAAATAGGTTTTCACTATCTAACAATTTCCTTCAGTCATGTTAGGATTTGAGGCAACAAAGTTAGTGGCGTTTCCAAGCTTCTAAGAACATTAAGAGAGGCATTATAATAGAAAAAAACCATCCACTTCATCCAATGCAGCTTAATAGTGCATTAGACAATGAAAAGGGGATCTTAAAGATGGCAGTGTTGTAGTTCAAGGAGGAGAAAACTAGATGTATGCTAGCATATTAAGTGAATAAAGTGTCCTTACTCATGAATCATATTCCATGCATTGATATTATGGAATTAAACATGAGAGTAACCCACATGGAGAAAATACCACATCCAAGAAATTACAAGGGTTATACAATAACGCTAGTACGGGGAATGAAGGAAAAGATAGATTATAATTTTCAATCTCAACAAAATGATGGATGTGTTGATTGGGGAGGTGGAATCCTTGACAACCCGAGAGGATGCAAAGAAGCTACAAGACCAAATATCAAATTGAGAGCAAGAACTAAAAGCAAAGGAGGAATATCTTGAGATAATTAAGATAGAGATGTACTAGACATAATATTATGGTGATAAATTTGAGGTTAAATTAGACTTCTTAACGAGGAAGCATGCAAGAAAATCTGCTTTCAAGGGTGCTAAGAGAATAATTTGGGGTAAGATCATGAAGGGATCACATGGAGTTGATACAAGAGAATAGAGAAGATAGTCAACAAGCATTGGGATCACCAAGGGTTGATGTAAAAGAAGATATAAATTTTAAGAATGACCCACAAGGAAATGAATGCAATTAATAACATTATTTGAGATTTCCCTGCTATGTCAAGAGTGATTGTAAATTTCCTTAACCATATGCCCAAGGATGGGTTACCAAAGCTAGAAAGTATAATTTGGTAACAATAGTAGAAATGAAAGAAGAGGCACTCTCAAATGAACCACAAGACTTTAAGAATCAATGTGAAAACATATTCAAGAAATAATTCCCAACTTTCTTTGATGGAAATGGAGATGTCTATTCCAAAGAATTACCCATGAATAGCCTAATGACAGTAAAGAAGATAAGAAAGGCTTCAATGAAGAGAACCTTCCACCACACGGAAAAGATATTGTGAATCTATATGAAAACTATTTTGAAGTTCTATTAAGAGCTAGGAAAATTTGACTATAAAATGATCATGACCTTAGAAGGGAAATTTTGAATGTGCCATAGCATGAAACCCCTTTGGGCAAGGAATGGAAAGGAGTTGGTGAATTGTATAAGTTGGCCTTTCAAAGTGGATATGCACCAATGTCACATGTTGAAATGACACACATGATTTGAAGTTCTATGCTTCGAAAGCAACAACAACCATCACCTCAACCATGGCTATTTAGATCAGTACAACCAAGGCAAAGACCATCTGCAACCAAACCAAGGTAGTCTGCATGCTAGCTAGCTTCCAAGAAAGAGAGAGAAGAGAACACAATGTGTACTAAAAAGAGAGATATATTCCACTAGAAGATTTTTTTGGAAAGTTCTAGAGGAAATTTGTTATAAGATAACTATCATTTTATAAAAAATTACTAGTTCTTTTTTAATAATTCTAATGGCTAAGGGATTGCCTCTTGAGTCTTGAGTGGCTACATATAGGCTTCATTTTGATGTGACTAAGAGAGAAATTTTGTGCTATAAGAAAACTTTGTCAAATATTTGCTAAAATTTATTGGAACTTTTAGAGTTATGTAAGGAGGAATTCCTATGTACTTTTTGAGAATTCATGTAATTCTAATAATCCATATTTGTATTTTTAGTTTTTCACCATATTAATGCAATTTCAAAGACTTTCATCCAAAATTACCTTATAAAGCAGGTTTCCTACAAAACTAAAACGTGATTGTTAATAAAACTAAATTCTAAATTAGTGTGATTGGTTTATTTATTTTACGGTAGAATTTTCAATATTTTTGGATAGTATTTTGCCTATTTTGATGATCTTTTAGATGGTTTTTGGGTGAAATTTCATAATTCAAAATACTATGTTGTCTTATAACTACCTTCTTAATTAGTTAGTTGCCAACCTAATTTTAAGAAGCTGAAATGAATTAATTTTTTATTTAAGTCTATGAAGATCTATTTTCCATTTCCCTATTATGAAAACCAATTTTATTTCTGTATATCAAAAATAAATCTGGTGAATGATCTAATACAAAACTAGTGGAAATATTTAGCAACACAACTAGTTTCAAATGTTACACTTTCCCTTGGATTCTTAGGAGAAATTCAAAAGTTAAAACATAAATTGAAAACTTTATTTAGATGGAATTTTCTATGCTAATTTTAACATTCTTGTGAAGATTTGTGGTGAATTTAACAATGTATTAGATGTTATTGTTTTAGAAATGTGAAACAAATTTTAGCTAAATTATGAGTAATTCTCATTGTACTACAACATAAATAAAGGTATACTAATAATGAAAGAGAATTTGATTTAAATATCTGAAATGGTTCTCCATGTCTCTTTATATTTTTTGAGAAATATTCATGAGGAAAATTAAAGTTCATGAAACATAAATCTGAAATTAATATGTAATATCTCTCCATTGTTATAATATTGTTTTGGTAAGATTGAGGTACATTGGATAGAATGACCTAAAAGCCATAAAAAAATTGCAAATAAGTAAATGCATTTTTATTAATAATTAAATAAGTGGGATGTATGTACTACTAAATGAGACACATAGAAATGGGACTCTTGCCAAATAAAAATCTTATTGGTAAATGACACTGGATAATTCTCTCATGATAAGAATTCAAGATGAAATTCTAGATAAGGTTAACCTATGGGAGAGAAAAATACATTAGGTTTCTTACAAAGATGCTAACCTTGGTTAAGCATAAAAGCTTCCTAAAAGAGAAATGTAGGCTTGTATGGAAAATAAACTTTATCATGAAAGAAAGAAGGTATTAAGTAACGGTTGGAATCAATAGGGGAGTTGATTGCTTGGCAAGAGTTATCAACTCATGGGGAACTTGAGGCACATTTCATGGTTGGGTTTTGAGTGTCCTCATTGAGTACTATTTTTTATAGTGATTTCTAGTTAGCAAATGGGTGCATAATTCTTTCTATGAACAATTCTAATATTATTTTTGATGCATCTTGATTCTTCAATTAATTTTGACATGTATTGATGCTAAACTTATTCTAGCAAGTATGAATTATGGAATTAAGCATGATGTGTGTGCTTTTAAGAATTATTTTCTATGCATATTGTTCTAGTAATCAAATTTAATTCCTAGGAATATCATTTCAATTTGAAAGTAGATATGTGGATATTAAGGAAAATGCATACTGTAAATTTAAGGAATTGGGGAAAGACTGAATTCTATGTTTATATGGGATTTCATGCATGTAGATGTTAAAGACTTCATAGGGAATATTAAATCCCTACCTATTTAATTAGGAATTGTACTAATTCCACACTTTAGAAAGGGGATGAGAATATTAAGGATTAATAAAGAAATAAGGGTGGAAAGTAAGTAGTTGAGTATATTATAATACACACATACACATATATATGTGGAATGAATCCACTTTCCAGAACACACACACACACATATATATGGAATGAATCCTCTTTCCACAACATAGTTACCACATAGGGAACACATCAACAATGTAGTAAGGGGACATAACTTGTATAAGTATAATTAGCTAGAGGAGTGTGGAGAAGATATTATAAAATGGGCATATTGGAAATGGAATTATAAAAATCTTGATTTGTGTTAACTATGGTAGGGCTGGAAGGCTTAAGTAACAATAATAATTAATATGGTAAAGAATCAAAAGCAGTAAACCTATAAGACATGAAAATTATGAGCCACTAAAAATAGACACTCAGTGAGATTAGCTTTGACTATGTACAAAATATTACACTACCTAAAGTTTAAAGGATAGAAGTAGCAATGCTTTAATTCATACTATGAACCAAGTAGTAGTCTAGTGAATAAATTTAATTAGTTTAATATTTTGATAAGTATAGAAGAAGGATGTTCTTCTATTCCATCTCAAATAAATAAAAATTAAGAAGAATAGTAAACCTTCTATGAAGTCACAATTAAGATACTCCAACTTACATAAATAGATTGTAACAATGGAAGTTATTGCTACACAAATATACTATCTGAAAGAACATATATGACTAACTCTTATAACTTATATCAATTTATATATAATGATAAAAACAACAACTAAAAATGGAGAGGATTGCATATTATAAATTTTAATAAACATAAAAGAACTAAGGAAGGAAATTTCTAGACTTAATAAAAGGCATCATTAGTTGGAATCATGGAGAATATTTTATATCCATTAGAGGAATAAAGAATTATCTTAGACAGAGAAAAAAATCATTAAAATCTCATTCAACTGTGTTCTTTGTCATAATTCATCAAGTATTAATAGTATGAAAAATTCTAATTCTAGATCATGAATGTCATGTACCTTGATTTCTCATTAGTTGGGATCTCTTTTTTTTTTACTTACTTCAAGGAATAAAGATGGAAGTATATCATTATTTATTCAATGATATCATTTACATGGTTTTCCTAATAAACTCAAATAAAGTCTCACCAAATTCTAGAGTGGGCTACTATAAATTCATTGAAGATACCTTTGTGACATACCTATGTATCTTCAAATGTACCCTTCCTTAACACCATATGTGTTATAGGAGTAACATACCTTGTACACTTTAGGTTTCAGAAAAAGAAAGTTATGAATAAATATATCAATACTGCAATTATTCCAAGTGTATCATGTTGTATTACAAGGTTCATAATCTACAGTAATATATCTATCTCATAGATCATGCATACTTTAGTAGGTATATCACTTCCCTTTAACCTTACTCCTGTTCTGTTATAAGGTTCATAATCTCCAGTAATTTATCTATCCCATATATCATGCTTACTTTAGTAAGTATATCACTTCCCTTTAACCTTATTGTAGTTATCGACGAATTTCCCATATATTGTATTATATTTTTCTTACCAAAAGACACCATGCTGACCCTTATTTCGATGTTATGGTAAATTCCCAAGCGCTCCATGGTATGGACAAAGAGTTGGAAAGTTATCTTCATAACTCATATGTGTTATTATCTCACTTTCCAAGGCAACAAACAGTTGAAAGAGCTCACCTGTAGCATCTTGATCAGAATGCCTAACGTTTTCCTTCGACGTATTACAAATCACATGGTCTACCTTCTCAGCTCACATGGCCACCATCATGACAACGTACCGTGCTCATCAATGATCGGGATGAGCCTTCGATTGATGGTGAGTAATTACTGTTTGAAACCCTAAACCTTGACATGTCCCCTCTTCTCACATTTGGCTTCTACTCCTTCGACGCGTCCTTCGACGCGTCATCTTTGAGGTGAAATTACGGAACGTGGCTTCCTGCACGCCTTACCACCATGCCACCCTCATTCTCTCTCTCATGTCTAGGTAAATGGCTCATTTTGATTCCCATAATGTAGGTGGTTTTATTCTAAATCTCTCTATTCCTAATTCTATGTACTTGGGGTCTCATATAGTCGTTTTCTGGTTTTGCCAAAATATAATAATGTTCCTCACGAGAACTTGTTTCATTTATATTCCATTCATGCTTCTCATTATCTATTGGAAAAATAAGACGAGGATTTTGAAATGGCGGTCTTTGTGTCTACCTGCTATCTTTGGGGTTTATTCTCATAATATGACCACTACGTGAATTCCGATTTCGGTACTTTAGCATATACGAAAAGAAATGTCTTGGGTAAGACTGAATTCTCTCCCTCCCCTACAACTAGCATTTTGTCTACCAATATTGTGTGTGTCGCCTGGTAAGCTTGCACCAAACTATGATAAGTGGATAGTTATCAGGAGATAGAGAACCACAAAACCACCTAAGTAATTTCCACACTATGGATTACTAATTTTTTTTCCATTCATATTCAGAACTCCAATTGAAATGGTCCTAATTAAAGATAGTAACCAGGTTGTCGCGTTGAATTTAGTTCCGATACTGAGTTTTTCTATTCTCCTAGCTTCTACCACAATTTGAGGTGAAGCATGTGCAACCCATGAGTGGAAAGAACCTCACTCATATTACTCCTCCAGCATGACGATCAGGTCATCTACTATGCTTCAGAGTGCATTCTACTTTAGCTATTGGGACTATGATGGAAAAAAAGGTTTGTCTACATTAAGGGTTTCAGTCTGGGGTTTGTGTCAGTCGCATGATCTTATCTACCTCATTGTTGACAACGCCACGTAACTCATTTCCTCCCTTTCCCTTCCCATTTTAGTATCACATCTCAATTAGTGTAAGGGTAACATACATTTTATTTATGTAGCTTTGCTCACAAATCTGGACCACATAATTCTGCGAGGCTATTCTATAGCCCCGCTTTTCACGGTAAAGCTAATTACTTAATTTTTTCCTTCTTGTTTTTATCTATCTAGGAAGATACTTATTAGCGTTACAATGGGGGTTATATGTGTATAACTTGCGCTTCTCATCTCACTAGTCACTAAAATGAGATCACAGTTGGCTCTGTTTTCCAATGCAGAAGGAAAATGTTTCATATAGAGCTAGAGGAGGGCGGATTCATGCTAATTTTGCTACTTTGTGCTAGGTAACTTCTTCCTTTGTGCACTATACATATTACTGTGATATTTTACTCTAATGCCCTACAATTTTGTTTATTACTGTTAATGTTTTTGACACCTTGATTACTACCCGTGATTCTTCTGAGGCTTTTTCCTAATGATGGCACCGAGCCCCTGCTATGTAACGATAATCCCCCTCGGAATTTTTAGAATACTACCTCATATGTTATACCTGTTGGTTTTAATAGCTTACAAGTTGACTTCTTTATACTAAATTCAACATCTATGTTTGGTATTTTTATTGTTGTTTATATAAAAAATATCACCGTAGCTTACGCAGGAAAAACTTTCGAGAATTGATAGGTCCTACAATTGTCAATCTGTTTGCCAATCACTATTCTTTTCCTCTTGGCTATTTGTTACATTTATGCCAATTCCTTTCCGCAGAAAGGATACTGTCCTACTTCGGATCCAACTGTATCAGTTCATGTGGCGTTAATAGTCTGGTGTTAAACCCCTCCAACCATTATGGATTTATGATTATTTTTCTCTTTGTTTGTTATAAAACAGTTAACTCAACTTCTGCTATGCGACAAGCTTAGGGGTATTTTACCTCCAAATGTTGTATTAATTATTTATTTTTTCTTTTGTCTGTTATGTAATTAAATTTGCACTAGATTTCATTACCCACTATCTTAATTACGTTAACTAGCTGTATTTTTCCTTCAGAAGAGTGATATTTATAAACTGGGTTTATGCAAGAATTCAATATTCCTCCATGTTGTAATTATTATATTGAACTCTGCATCTGTAATTACTAACTATATCTAACACTTAATATTTTCCCAAAGAATTATACTACTTCTTTGGTGTTATAGTTCTATCCTTTGGTATATACAAACAACATAACACAAAGATCTGTTTCTAGCCATTTATTTTCCTATATGATTTAGGGTTCCTGGTATCACTTAACACTAGAAAAGTTTTACGTGCATGCATTGATTTAACTACCTATTTATAAAATGCAAGATGGCATCTACATATTTGCAAGATGGCATCCACATATTTCTGTTAATGGTTATGGTGAATGGTTTTGTTACAGTAGCACATTGGTAGTGTCATATCTGCTTAATTTTTTATATGGCTGTTATGGTTTTACTAACAAAACTAAATTTACCTTTTTCACTTAAACATTGGGACAAATTTATGTTGTTAATGTTATTTGTTTAACTTAGATAATCTTTTTTAAACAAATGGGAATATATACTAGTGATAGGTATACAAATGTTCCTAAATTTTCCATTGCCACCAGAACTTGTTACCAAATTCCCAAAAAGGTGTTACTCAATACTTAGCTCCAAAATTCTTAATTGTTGGTAAGATCGATTAGGTAACTAGTAGTGGAGCAGTTCAACTGAATAGGCTCCCATTAGAGGACACTTCCATCTAAACATATATATTTAATTTCCCATATAAACAGAGAGGGGACTTTAACAATTATAAGAACCACACTTAGCATGCTAATTTATCACTTGATTCCTATCACATTTGTGTTCATAATCATTAATCTACTAGCAATAATTTCACATTGAAAACATCCATAAATTCAATTTCAGTTGTTAGTTCCACACTCATATTATACATGAATTCAATAATAATATAACTCCACATTCTAACATGAACCAACTTCAAATTTCTGAATACCTGCATACACCCTTGAGATTAATGTTCTCCCAAATAACTTTGTAACATTTCTAGTACAAGAATACAACATCTACTTAGCCCAGTTCAAATTTTTATAAAATCACATGTGTATATTCTTGTGGTAACTAATGAAGAGATATAAAAATAAACACTATAGAATGCAATCACATAACACATTTACTCAAACCAAACCAGTGGATAGGGAATCAATTGGAAATTAGACACCTCCACCCAACTTAGAACTTGCTTCCTCCAGTTCACCCACAATACTTGCCCCTAGAATCAACAACCTTATTGATCTTTTCCAGAAGTATTTAATACCTTTCTTTTTCCCCAAAATCAACAACATTATTGATCCATTCCACAAGTATTTAATACCTTTCTTTCATGATAAGGTGTCCTTTAGCAACTTGAGTATGTGGATTTTCTCTTGAGCTGCACATTATTCTTATCCAAGCTTAACATATTTTTTCATAAGCAACTTAACTGAAAATTTCATCCACTAAGATTATCTAGAATTCCCTCTAGAATTCTTATCATGAAAGAATTATCAAATCTCATTTATCAATGATATTTTATCTTTGTGTCATTGCTATGTATATACATCCCATATATTTATTTATTAATAAATAACCATTTACATAACTAGTTCAATATTCTTTTTTACTTTTCTGCCATTATTTCCCACCCAACTCACTCTAACCACAATGGTTAGAGCAACTAAGGGATATTACAATGAAGAGAGTGAAGCTAGACAAATCATAATGACATGGTAGATGGGTAGAGTTAAATATGTTTCTATGTTTATAATGACTATTGCACACAAGAAGTGCCTTTAACTTTTTTTTAATTAAATTCCATCTGGTCCAATTTAGAAATTACAGAAAATTCCATAGAACATTGTTCAATGCATTTGTGAGGGCACACTCACACACATATAGAAAAGAGAAGGAACACAATCACAATGTATACAAAGTTTAGAGGGGTGTAAGAACTATGGAAAACTTAGAAGCATCTAATTTCCTTTGTTAAGAGAAAACAAAATAAATTACATATTCATAAACTACTCATTATTAAGAAAGCAAATGCAACCGGAAAGTAACAACCACAATAGAAATGAATTAGGACATAGTGAGGGGTGCCTTATTAGATATGAATTTAATCTAAAAATAATTATAAGAACTTGAAAATTGGAATTCATGAGTATAAATCAGTGGTGAGATGAATCCATTCATCCCTAGGAAAAGAAAGGTGGTAGTATTCAAATTCTACATTATGAAAATGGCTTAAACCACCAGAATATATACTAGATTGGTGCTTTAGGCCCCCTATTAAAACCCAAGTTCCCATGGTAGGCAACAAATGGTATGGTATCTAAGCAGGAAGGAACTGACCTGCTATACCATAAGAAAGGACTATACCATAAGAAAGGATTAAAGTTTTCTAGGTAGCCATCTAGGAATCATTTATACATAGGAATAGAGAGGGAAATTGGGAAATTACTTTATTGACAAATTGAACCCAGAAGATTAGGCAAGGAGAATACTTAAAGAAAAATATTAGACAAAGTATAATAACCAATATAAGAGATAATAATAAATTACTTGATTGTGAGAATAATTTCAACAAAATCACATAAAGAATTATTAATCCACCATTTTCTAACCAAGTTCATCCTCAAAGTTGAAGATCCAATATGAGCGAACAAGTTAAATGGGACAGCAAAGCATTCCAACAACTATATTTTACGAAATAATGGTTAGATTTGTCCAAGGTCCAATGTTGTTAAAAAACTTTTAGTTAAATTATTTATATTATTATTAATATAAATTAATATTATTTTTCTTATAAATAGTATAAATGTTAGGAGAAAATGCTATTAAGAATAAAATATTAATCTATGGTAAATCCCATATTATAAGGAAATTAAGTCTCCTTCATCACTCTTAGGAACGCCAGAGAGAAAGCATTAGGATGTTAATCAGTCATGATATGTGAATGCATTTAAAACCTCATATAGGATTCTATCCAAAAAGAAATTCATAACCTCCCAGGCTGAGGGAATACATTAGATATATTAACATTATAACCCTAGTACATGGACATGGGTTTGAAATCCCACATAATAGTGAGGAGAAATCAAGGTTGAAATCAAATCATATAATTAAAAATAAAAATAAAAGCACAACTAGATTACCTCATTTTATTGTGGAAGAATCACTCTAATTTATACCTTTAACTCACATCATGATTGTAAATGGAAAAAAATGGCAGAATACTGGTGGTGTGGTCAGAAGAACAAAGAGAGGTGTACTAGAAACCCTTCAGCTTGCAGCTTGCAATAGTATGCTCTGTTGGGAAACCTAGCGTAAGGTGTACAGTTCAATAGAAAATTGTAGTCAAACCTTAATTGAGTTAGCCATCTATATTAAAGGGAAATGAATTTTATTATTTTTAAAGTAGCAAACCACTGCTGGTAAACTAATAATTAATCCAAAATACTAATGAACGCTTGAAAACAAATCTACTTGTTGGTGGTGGAATCGATCTTGTTGCCCCAAGTGGAACCATGGCTGAGCAGCGATCCTCCTGAGAAGGTTGTGCCATGGTATCAAGCGAGATAACCAGGCTAAACATAGGTGGACCATCCATTGGAAAGTGGAATGAGAATGGAACTGAGAAGGTGGATTTTGGAGTTAGGGTTACATGATATTGAATTCCATAAAGTGTACACTATTTTCTACGAAGTTTCCTCTGCAAATATACATACACAACTGAGATTGTGACGCTCTTACTGCCATGATGAAGAACTAAATACATATACCTATAGAAAAATGGAAAAGGAATGACATAGTGGCGAGTGCCAAGGAAGCCACCTCTCACCAGGAAGACATGGTGTCACTTGCGGTGGGATAACAGAATGAATGAGGATAGGAGAATTGACTCGATAAGTTAGGGTTTAAACCAAAGAAAATTCCACCGTTGATGATGGGTAGAAACTTGTGAACCGTCCAAGCCCACAACATTCAACTTCTGAGAAGTGACGTGTCGAGTACAAGTAGTCACATGGGTAGGAATATGTGTATGCTAGGGATAATGTCGACGGCTCCAGGCATTGTACAACCTTTCTCCAAAACCGACCTTGAATTAGTGAACTACGCGGCGATTGGAAGGTGTACAAAGTCATGCAAAAAGCTTTGGTTAAACATAAAAGATAATTAGGGTAACCCTATCCATGTCAAGGGTTATGTAAATACGTTGTTTATCAACGAATCCCTCCAAATTATAGGAAAGGATACCTTCAGGTTAAGCTAGTGTGTTAGATATATGGTGTTGGGACCTTGAATTGGTGAGTAAAAGGTTAAATGTCCGTGGATCTATACACCATGTTAGACATAATAGAATACAATTCAGCACACCCTAGGATGTAATTGCCTAGTTAGAGGATATCCTGAACAACACAAAGAATTAAGAATAAATGTAATAAATGTACTGTGTTGTATATGATGGTTAGACCAAATTGTAATACCTCATATAGAAGTGTATTTTTATCCTATAGACATATAAAATGAACGATTTAATATAGTCAAAAACATTCCATACCAAATAGGCCAATTGGGATCTCTTACTTGATGTTTATAGGGAGCCTAGAATTGGAGTAAGTTTGAAACCTATATTATATTGTATAAGGTTGTGCCATACAAAGTTAAGATAATGGGTTGATTAGTATACAAGGAAAACTAGAGTAATGAAGGGAAACAAAGATGGGTGCAATATGGAAAAAACCAATGTGTGATGAAAAAGACCCACATGACAGAGCAGAAGGAAAATTAGCAAAATTTAAGGAATAATCTACACAGTCATTTAATAGATCAACATAGATCAACATTAGCAGGAAACACCCATTAACCTCTCATTTAACTAACTTAGTGCAATTTTTTCATCATTTTTATTTTTCTTGTTGATGCTCCAAGCCAAGAATTAAAAAGCATGAACATTCAAACATAATATAATATATATATATATATATATATATAGATATATATATATATATTCAAAAAGATTAAATAATCATAAACCATTTCATAGATATAATTTCATTAGAAAACAGAAATCAATAACAACAAATTAGATGAAACTTAAATGCTGTTAGGCTCTCCAGTATAACATCTAATATTTTTAATATGGGCCACCAAACTCTTAACTCTTGATGTATGAATCAGTGAGTCATCAAATCTCTTGAGATGGAAACCTATGTTAAAGTCAAAAGAGATTTGATGAGTATGAGCTCCTGGTAGATCTACAGCTATGATAGATCTAACTTAGTAGTAATTTAGTTTAATATAAATATTATTAAGGTCTTTGTCATTTGAGGGAACATGTCAATAGTTAATATGGTTTGAAGTTCCAGTTTGATCAGAATTATCAGCAAGGGAATGATTTTGGATCAAGCTCATGTTAATTCAAGTATATGGCCCCTCCTATGTCCTGTTTCTACTTCCAATATCATTACTAATAGAGAGCTTACATATAAATAATGTGTTTTTGGTTGAATTTTTTGCCTTTAATTTGTTTAGCCATGAATAGTTCAGAACTTCCCAACTTACCTTATAGGAATACAAAAAACACAAATGGTAAACAATTAGGAAAACAAAGAAAGCCTTTTTGGACACTATAATAGAAAGATTGCAAGGCCAACAACAAAAACCAGGCATATATGTGCTTGTACTTTTGAGAGACATATAAGGAAGCTTCAAGTGGAAAAGTGCTCAATAATATATAAACTTAAATTAATTGATGATGTTTCAATCATTATAATTTTTTTTAATGTCTTTTTGTCTACTAGTTTTTAGGTATTTAATATGTTAGTATTCATTTATCAATGATCAAATTTTTTTGTATGTTTTGTCTAGTAATTTTTAGGTATTTAATAGGTTAGTATTCATTTTAAATTAAGATTTATTTAAAATGGAGTAGATTTGTTTTTTTAAACATTGTAAATTTTTTGTATACAGAAATGCTTTACTATTTGGTATGAATAAATTAAATGACATTTTTTAGAAAAATTAATATCAATTCCATTTAGATTATATACTGTGAACATGTCATGGTGAAAGTTAATATTAAAATATAAGTAATAAATTAATAATAAAATTAATAATTTTGTTATATATCTCTATATATATAGGCTTATAGATATAATTCATAATAAATATTAAGATATATTTGTTAAATGATTTATTTCACATTATTAAAAAAAAAAAAATCATAAAACTCATTAAATTATAGCTTTATTTTAAATTGTTATTAAGAAATTTTGTATATATATATATATGAAAACATGGAACACTATTTTTTATTATAGAGATTTACCCTATTTTACTATGGAGATTCTACCATGAGACAATATCATAGGTTATCAATACCATGGGCCAAAAAAACTAAAACTCACTTTATATAACATTTATTGATATGACATTCTTGTAAAACTGTTTTAATTAAAAAGGAAAAAATGAATAACTACTTTGGAAATAAATATTAACCTTTGATTTGTGTATATTACTATGAATATTCTAGAATATTTATTCTCTTAAAATGAACTCACCTTGTTGTTTTGTTAAAGCTTGTAAAACTATCAAATTTTTATATTCATCAAAGGACTTCCTATACATTTCATAGAGTTGTTGTTGGTAGTCATGAGGGAGTCTTTGGCAACACAGGCCCGAGGTAGTTGAATAAACTTTCATGAAGTCCTCTGAGGATAATTCATTCATCATTCAAGTCTAGTTCCACAATGTTTCTCAGCTAAACATTCTTTAATTTTATTCTTTCTTTTAAATGTGCTTTGATAGTTGGGTAAGTGTTGAATAAACTTTCATGAAGTCCTAGGAGGATAATTCATTCATAGTTCAAGTCTCATTCTACAATGTTTCTCAACTAAACATTCCTTAATATTATTATTTCTTGTAAATGTGCTTTGATAGTTGGGTATGTGTTGAATAAACTTTCATGAAGTGGTTCAAGTCTCCTTCTACAATGTTTCTCAACTAAAAATTACTTAATATTATTCTTTCTTTTAAATGTGCTTTGATAGTTGGGTAAGTCACAATGCAACTTTTACCATCATTACCATAGTAAATCCTATGATTCTATAAACAAGAATTTAACCAATTGGTATTCCCATAAATACTTAGTGAGTAGGATTTAGAGATACAATATTTTAATTGAAATTTAGAATGCAAATCATTTTGATACTGAAAAAGAGTGAAAGGAATTAAAAAAAAATGATAAGTAGAGGGATTGAACCAAAAAACTTTATTTGTTGGGTTCATACTTGGGGTTCCTTTAACTACAACATGTCTACCTTGAACTCTATTATTATAACTTGTAGCTTTGTTCCAACCAACAAAATTATTTGTGTATTTTGGAGATAAAATGACATAAAATCCAAAGATTTCAATCAAAAAAATTGTCATGATTAAAACCCAAAGAATTCAACCAAAAATATTGTAATGATTATTAACTCCCATTATCAATATTTCAGTGTGATATTAGTCCACTATTTTTGTCCACTTACAGCTAAGGGAACTAAAGAGAGCCAAAAGAATGAATACCACCATGCTCTTAGAAATAAATCCAACATAAAAGAGGATGCTAGCTTAAATAATAGAAGAAACTATATACAAATTGAAGTCATTGGAAGCAAACATAGAGTGTTGAAGACTTACCATACACATTGAGAAGCAAAATGATTACCGGAAAAGGCCACAATGGAGGGCTGTAGATAGCCCTTTTTAAACCTTCTTAGTTCCTCTTTTCTTGTTTCTCTTATTCATCTTACTAACAAGGACAACATTCTGCTCCTCCTCAATAACTTCAATAGTATCTAGTATTGTCTCCTTCTAGTTGACGTCATTCCATAGCATGCTAAAAATGGGAAGTTTTTTTGGTCATATGTCATATCCAAAATGTTTCCAAAAGAAACAAGACCTATTTAATGCAATGAGAATTGTGTACTACCTCTTTACCCTTCGCCTACTAATTAGCAGCTTGAATGATTTTTTATATGTCAAAATGCTTCTAGAATTTATGCCTTAGTATGTTTTCTTTGCAACATTTAGTGCAAATGCTAGTTTAGTACATTGTGGAAGACATGTTTTAATGTGATATTACAATATGTGGTCTAAAATAATTTACTGAGACAAATTACAAAGTTAAAAGATAAAATTAATAATTATAATTATTAATTATTTATAATAATTGCATCACTTTCCAACATAGTATGGTAAATGTTATGATGTCATGTGAAACAGTGTAATAAAACATTATAATCTCATTTGTGAGTGTAACCTTCTCTAAAATCACATCCATGATTTTCAAATCTATGTGTTTCAAACAAGAATGGTGTTCATCATCCACATTAAAATGGAACTACTAATCCATGAATATAAATAAATAATCCATATATTAAGAGATTATTTATAATGGATATATAATAATTTAATAATATTGTAAGTTAAAATGAAATTATAGTTAAGAAAACATCTATAATCCTATGAAACACTAAAAATATTAAAAAGATAAAATAAAAAAAAAAATCTTTAAAAATAATAACAATATAATAAAATAAATAACAAAATAATAAATATATTAATAACTTGTACTATCTTATATAAAATTAGTTATATTAACCATATTTAAAAGCAAAAACATTACACATATTTGAAAAAAAAAAGAAAAAAATTTATTAAAAATGAAAAGTAATTAAACAACAAGATTTTATTTTATAGTTGAATTGAGGCTTTTGTGATCCATGTCAAGGTTAAGAGAATTCTTCACCCTAAGTCACATGATAGTGTATTTGTCAAACTTTTCTAACCAACCAATGTGTTCATTGTCAATTCTAGTTGGACATGGGGCAAAACCATATTATAAATTAAATTGAGGTTATTATTAAATTAATAATATAGTTATACTATTAATTAAATTAAAAGTAAATTTACATAAAAGGTATATTTATTTTAATACATATTAGTATATATATTTAAAATAAATTAATTTAAGTAGTATATAATAAGAATAAATCTTTAATAATATATATATTTTTATTTAATAGTTATATTTTTTTTAATTATTTTAATAATAAACTATGATTTAAAGAAATTATTTTCCTTATATTAATTAAGTTGAATTATTAGATAACTATTACTTATCTTGGGTAGTATCTCTACTATCACAATTATTATATTAATATTACTACTATTGGTGTTAAAAGAAAAAAGATAGTGATATCTTACTGACCTACAAGGAACCTTAGTTACTAGATTTAGGGAATTAGTAAATGTAATGAATCTATTATAGTTTTATAATAATAGAATTAATTTGAGGGAGTAACTAGTTCATTTAAATTTATTAGAATATAAATTAGTTATTTAAATATCTTAAACCATATAATTTAACCTTGAAGGAAAGAGAGTGATTAAATTAAACAAGGAAGAAGGCTAAAGAAGGAAGGTTAAAGGATTACAAGGGAAAAAAAATCTAGAACGAGCTACTAAAAGAGGGAGGGGGAGGAAACTACTAGGAGGTTAGGGATGGGATCGAGCATGTGCTCATCTTCCAACCAGCATCTCTATTGAGATTGCTTGGCCTCCTTTCAATCTCAATGGCTTCCCTAAATTTACAGTGGTGGAAGTGTGAAATTCTAGCAAGTACATTGGCCTCCTCAATACAAACATGATGTTTGGTCTTCTGTGCATGCTCAAGTAGTGTAGAAGACTTAGTTCTCTTGTGCTTAAGAACAACTATGTGCTCATTGATTCTTTGATTAATGGAGTGCCCACTCTCACCATTATACACAGTGCCACACTAACAACGAATAGTATAGACCCCTTTCATGTCCTTAGTGTCGATAGGATGCTTCACGACCTTAGGGACTTAAAAATAGTGCTAAGGGGTCTAAAGGTCGAGGGGACATTATGTTTACTTAGAATCCTTGCAATCCTATTAGTGGTTGCTTGAACAAAAGGTAGATGGACCCGTCTGACACGTTGTTTAGGTTCTTTTTTAACAATTGAATTTTTGGAAGCTTTGAGGAAAGCCTTCTCACCCATGTATTTGCTATAACTCTTCTCAACAAATACCTTGAGAAGATGGGATTTCTCTTTCTAGAAGCTCTTTTCATGAGAGATCCTTAGGGCACGAGTAGTGAGAGTGTTGAGAACTCCCAAGTTTTGAGAAGGGAAATGATGGGAATTGGCATGGAGATATTGCTCACTATGTGTTTTCTTCCAAAACACCTCATGGGAGAGGGAACCATCATTATTTTTATAAATAAGAATATCTAGGAAAGGGAGGCAACCATCAAGTTCCTATTCCATGGTGAACTTAATGGCAGCGCGACGAACTCACTCTTAATATGATGGAAGAAGAGATCTAACTCCTCTTGGCCATGTGGTGAGATAACGTTAGTGTCATCTATGAATCTTTTCCAAAGCTTAGGTAAGACGTGAGCGGAGGCGAGAGCCTTGGATTCAAAATCCCCTATCATTGCTTATCTTTTTATGGAAGATTTTCAATCCAAGGCTCTGGCCTCATCTCCCCTCTTACCTTAGCTTTGGAAAAGATTCGTAGATGACACTAATGTCATCTCGCTACATGGGCAAGAGGAGTTAGATCCCTTCTTCCTTCATCTTAAAAGTGAGTCCGCCGCCATTAAGTTCACCACGGAACACGAAGTTTATGGTTGTCTCCCTTTCTTAGATATTCTTATTTCTAAGAATAATGATCACTCCCTCTCCCACGAGGTGTTTCAGAAGAAAAAAGATACTTAGCAATATCTCCATGCGAGTTCCCATCATTTCCGTGCTCAAAAATTGGGAGTTCTCAACGCTATCGCTACTCGTGCCTTAAGGATCTCTCATGAAAAGAGCTTTGAGAAAGAGAAATCCCATCTTCTCAAGGTCTTTGTTGAGAATGGTTATAGTAAATACTTGGGTCATAAGTCTTTCCTCAAAGCTTCCAAAGATTCAATGGTTAAAAAAGAACCTAAGCAATGTGTGTGAGGGGTCCATCTACCTTTTGTTCAAGGAACCACTCAAAGGATTGCGATGATTCTAAGGAAACATAATGTCCCCTCGAACTTTAGACCCCTTAACACTATTCATAAGTACCTATTATTCCTTGTTCGTGTGGGACCACCTATATTGGTGAGACTCGGTGATCCATTATTCAAAGAATGAGTGAGCATGTAGCTAATCTTAAGCACAAGAGAACTAAGTCTTCCACACTAGCTCAACATGTGGATTAGAACAAACATCATGTTTGTATTGAGGACGCCAATGTCCTTGCTAGAATTTTGCACTTCCACCACTTTAAATTTAGGGAATCCATTGAGATTGAAAGTAGGCCAAGAAATCTTAATAGAGATGATGGTTGGAAGATCAACACATGTTGGATCGGAGCCCTCACCTCCTAGTCTTTTCCTCCCCCTCCCTCTTTTAGTATCTAGTTCTAGATTTTTTCCATTGTTATCCATTAACCTTCCTTCTTTAGCCTTCTTCCTTGTTTAATCTAATCCTAATCCTTTTCTTTCCTTGAGGGTTAAATTATATGGTTTAAGATATTTAATTAAGTAATTTATATTCTAATAAATTTATATGAATTAGTTACCCATCCCTTAAATTAATTCTATTATTATAAAACTATAAAAGATTCATTATATTTACTAATTCCCTAAATCTAGTAACTAAGGTTCCTATTAGATTACTAAGATATTAATACCCTACCCATTGGTAGTAAAATATAACTATCTTTTTTCTTTTAACACCAATAGTAATAATATTAATATAATAATTCTCATAGTAAGGATATGGTATAAGATAATATTAGTAATATCCTTAAATTTATTTAATTTTAGTTTAATTAGTTACACGTGTAATTTATAATAAGGTTAACACAATTAACTTCATTAGATTAATAATATATTGACTATTTGTTTAGAATTTTTTTTGGCGAAATCACATAATTGATCATTTGTCGACGCTTTTCGAACCAACTAGTGTGGTTCATCGAGTTGAAGATACAGATCCATATCAGTGTGTTCAATTATGTGATTTCGCCAAAAAACATTTCTAAACAAATTATGGATCACAAAAGTCTAAATTCTTTGATATTGACTATTATTAGTTATTATTAAATCAATTATTGTCCCCAAATAGATTATTTCTAGCACATGAATTACATAAGATAAGTAATGGTATAACTCTCTATTTATATAATAATTCAACTTAATTAATATAAGGAAAATAATTTCTTTAAATCATGGTTTTATTATTAAATAATTAAACACATTTTAATGATTAAATAAAAAATATATTAAAGATTTTCTCTATTATATAATACATAAATTAAATTTATTTTTAAACATATATGTATATCTATTAAAATAAATATACCTTTTATGTAAATTTACTTTTAATTTAATAGTAGTATAACTAACTATTAATTTAATAATAACCTCAACTTAATTTATAATATGGTTTTTCCCTTTGTCCAACTAGCCATTTCCTAGTCTAATATAGTGGTTAGTTAGTGAATTTAGCCTTTGCCTCGTCAAAAATTATAGCCTTTGGAAGTTATGCTCTCACTATTTAACATGGCAATCAACTTGTCCTCACCATCAACCACCATGAACCACACTGGTTGGTTCAAAAAGCTAGACAAATATACTATCATGTGATTTAACCCAAAGAATTCTCTTAATTAAGATTTTATTTTATTATATTATTCATAAATATAAAAAATATAAGATTATTTATGAGTAAATTAAATGATAGGAATAAGAGTTAAATAAATATGTAACTATAAAGATTAAAATTATATAATATATATATTATATAACGAATAAAATAACTATAAAAAAAAATAGAAATTTTTACAAATTAATTAATACATAATTTTAATATCATAAGCTATTTTATTATAATATGAAATAAGATATAAAAATAGAAATAGGTGATATATAATTATATATATTAATATTATAAAATGAGTAAAATAAGACCAAAGGGATAGCTCAAAAGTCATGGGTCAAATCTGCTCAACTTCCATGTGGTTAGGCTTTTCTATTTTAAAGTGCACGCACATCACTTCATGTTGATCTAGGTGGAGTTTTATAATTATAATTAATAATAAAACCATCCTAAAATTGAGAGAAATAAAATGAAACATTTAAAATGAAATTAGATTTGATCCTCTTTTGCAATGAGTAGATGGTAAGTTAAAATGGACCTAGGTTGTTTAATAATGAAACGAGCCTATATCAAGTTTTACTCCAGATCTATCATGCTCACTTGAATCAATTGTATCCAAATGATGGCTTTTGAGAGTACAATTATTCTGAGATCTATTTTCGAGATCAATCACATGAATGTTTAAAATATCCTATATGAACAAGCAAATGTAGTTCATCTTCACCACAAATAGATGAAGAGAAATTGATGGAACATGGCGAATTGAAAAGGGGAGAACAAGGATTGGGTCAAAGGTCATCTAAAATATCTATTAGGAAATAAATAAAACCAAAAATAACTAATTACAATTAATAATTAGGATAATTAGATTATTATAAAATGTTAATAATAAGTAAATATATTATAAAACATAAATTTTAAGGTCAATAATATTAAGGGTTAAATATGAAATAATTTAAATAATAATAATATTGAGTAAATATATAATAATCGTAAGATCAAGGAATATAAATATTAATGGGTAGGAAAAGTGGTGTAGCTTAATGGATAGGCAAAGTGGTGTAGCTCAACGCTTAATTTGGGATTAAAGTAATGTGAAATTTATGAAAATTGAGAGATCTAATGTTCAAATCCTCTAGTTTTCACTAGGTTTAAAGAGAGGAGAGCAAGTGGTAGACATGTAAATTTACAAGTAGTTACTTATTAAGTGGGTTTTTGTAGTCATTTGAAGTACAATAAATAAATAAATAAATATTATTAGATAAATATTTAAACCAATCATAATAGGTATAAATGATTCAATAATATATAATTAAATACTATTAAAAAAAATATTATCTTTTCCATTTATATATTATGTAGTAATTATATATCATAATATCATTTCTTAATTAAATTATTATTAATAACTTAAAAATCAATATATGAGATAAAATAAAATTCTACCTAAGGAATAGAAAATGTAAGGAAATTAATATTAATACTTAATATTAAGTAGTAAATTATATTATTAATAAACAAATAATGGAATGAAAAATGTTTGTATTAAATCTCACCAAAAGTTAAATATTATATAATAATTAAGTTATTAATAATAAACTCCAATAATAATATATATTAATATTTGCTCTCATTAAAATTGGCATACATATATTAATAAGAATAGAGATTAGTAATACTAAAGTTATTATATAAAACTATACATATGAGTACAAATATATAATATAATATGTCATTATTATCAATAAAATAAAAAAACTAAATAAATAAATAATAATAACAATAACCTTTAAAAGAAGAAAAAAAAGTAGAAATGTAAGGAGATAGATAAGTTTTAGGAAGAAGTGGAACTAGAAGAAAGGGTAGGAATCCTCCTAATCTTCCAACCATCATATCTATTCAAATTTCCACATTGTTTTCAATTTCTATGTTTTCTCTCAGCTTTATCTGATAATAGTGATTTATCTTAACTAGGATCCTAATGTGTTGAATGCAACTATGCTACTTGATTTTATAAGTGTTATTTGCAAAAGAAAAGGAACACAACCCACGATGCTTAATGCCAATTATACTCTCATGAATCTTTTACTTAATAGATCAACTTGTTTGTCCAACATAGGGAGTAGCACATTAATAGAGAAATAAGTAGGCACTTTCACATTAGAAGGGTCAACAAGATCCTTTCCAACCTCAACATAAACTGAATGACATTTAGCGGTTTGAAGGAGATAGAAACTTGGTTTTTATTAAAGTATGAGCAATCTTATCAATGTCTCCCTCAATATACGGAAGTTGGACCTTGGGTATATGATCTATAAGGTCCCTTTTTGTTCTAGGACATTGGATGGACTTATGGAAAGCCTTGATTCCCTCACATTTCTTATAACCATTTTTCATGAAAACATTGGTTTAAAATTATTAACTCTTCCTCAATTACTAATGATACTCGCCCTTCCTATTGTATTAATAATTCTATTGATTCTTCCTTTATTAACAAAAATAAATCTTCCTCTTATCTAGTAATAAAGCTAATAATATTTAGAGCTTTACTTTAGATGATCATGTTTGTAATATTTTATGAAAAGCATTAAATTTCACCATTTCCCCATAGGGGTCCCTATTAAAGATATCATATAATATATTGAATTAGGTATTAAGGATTTAGTGGACAACGCTAAGGAAATTATTAAACATGAATGTTCTATCATTCCTAGATGGGATACCCAACATAAGCACAACATTGATAAACAAGAGTTCCTCTCGCTTCAAGCCCCTAAGAACAACCCACGCATCGTTATTCTTAAAGAAGATAAGGGTGGAGTCATTGTTTTTTAAATAAAGAATATTACATATATAAAATGTTGAAGCATCTTAATAATAATGGGAGTTATAAGAAGCCACATAAGAAGTCTCTTAAAAAGGTCCAAAAAGAATTCATTCACATTATTAAGTTTGATAATTTCCTCAACTAATTAATTAAAAATCTCATGAAAACTAATATCAACACCCCTATAATCTATGGCCTCCATAAGATTGATAAAGAGGGTGCCCCTTTGGGATCCATTGTTGATACCATTGGTGAATCCACTTATCTCCTAGCTAAGCTCTAGGCTAAACATTGAAGCGATTGGTGAGACTCACCAACTGATTTGTTAAAGATTCTTATTCATCTATTAATGAAATTAAAGATATTAGGATGAATCCTTCAAATATATTGGTTAGCTTTGATGTGGTTTCTCTTTATAATAAGATTCCCCTTAATAAATTGTTGGATATTATTAGTTACATTGCATAACCAAACACTACCAAGTTGGTTGAGTTATGTTTGAATTTCACATTCTTCAAGTTTCAAGTTGAATTATATGACAATACATGTGGAGTTTCCATGGGCTCCCCTGCCTCCCTTCTCATAAATAACCTTTTCATTGAAGACTTCGAGACCAAAGCCTTACATTCAAGACCTTTTCATCAAAATATTCGGAAATAATTTGTTGATGATACTTGAATTATTTGGCCCCATGTTCATGATTGCTTGGAATTATTCAAGGAACATGTGAAAAGGGAATATGATTTTATCAAGCTTACTATAGATATTCAGAGTAATGGTAGCCCTCCATTCCTTGATGTTCTTACTTCTAGAAATGATGATGGTTCCATTTCATGCCATGTGTTATTTAAAATGACTCACATGAAGGAATACCTCCATGCTCAGTCTTGTTATCATCTTGCTAAAAAATTTGGTGTGTTAAAAACCTTGGCTACCACTAATTTGAGGATTTCTAATGAGAGTCAACGTGAGGAGGAGAAAATCTGCATGTTGGATGTTTTTATGAAAATCGGTTGTGAGAAATGTGAGGACATCAATTCTTTTCATAAGGCCATCCAAGGTCCCAGATCAAAAAGGGACTTTATAGATCATATCCTTGAGTTTCAAGTTGCTTATATTCAGGGAAACATTGAGAGAATTTCTCTCATTTTAAGAAAAAAATAAGTTTCTACCACCTCTAATCGTTAAATACTATTTAAGTTATTTTTAGGTCCATTATAGATATTGTTAACCCTTCTAACATGAAATACATCTACTAAAATTATGTGCTGATGTGGTTCTCCCTGTGTTCGAAAAATAGTTTCATCTATTAGGAAAAGGATTCTAGCATATAGATGACATTAAACATCATAAATCACATTCCTCTACTTTTCCAAAGCATGCTAATAAAACCAAGCACCATATTTTCATTGAAGACTCCAAGATCCTAGCTAAGATAAATCACTATCATCATAGGAATTCCATAGAAGTGATTGAAATTGAAAAACAGTCTCTAAATTTGAATAGAGATGATAGTTGGAATATCAACATGAATGAGATTCATGCCATTTCTCTTGGTTCTACTTCCCCCTAAATCCTGTCTCCCCATCATTTTATACCTTGTTTTTTTCTTCTTTTGTTTCTTGTTTTGAGAGTTATTATTATTATTTATTTCCAACCACCCTTATTATTTTTTATGGATTTGAGATTTGGGGTTGTAGTATATGGTTATGCATAAATTTCATATACTCAGAGGAATTCTCTCACACCAATGTAATGAACAAAGTTCGTAATCTGAAATAATCTTAAGAGCACTTGGTACGAGGAGACAAAGACATCCATTGTAGTACAGATGTTTGTATATAACACTATTTGAATACAAGTGAGTTGATTAAAAATGAGGGCAGCTGCTTACTTATAAAAGTAGGTAGGTACCTCTTCAAAAACAATCATGTTCTCTTCAATACTAATATTATTCATAACATTGTCTTCCTCTTCAAATTTTTTTTTTTTTTTTTTTTTTTTTTTTTTTATTTTTTTCTGAAATCTTATTGCCCACAAGATGTATCATTTTCCCCTTTTATTTGTAACATATTTGTATCTTTTATAATTCCTCGATTTGTCATCTTATTTTATACAAGATGATAAGATCCTCTCACTCATAAATAAAATTTTTGAACTAAGAAATGATGTGACCATCCAAAATCAATATTATGCAGAATTTTTTAAATTACTTGATAGTGGGGATAAATTGCTATCATCAAGCTGGAATGTGTTGATATCGTTATTTTTCAAAACATAAGTCTCTTGTTATTTTTCTAAGTGATAGAGAAACAAAAACTGATTGAGATATCTATTCTTGTGATTCTGGTGTAGATAAGGAGTTATTGTGATCTCACTTCCCCTTAATGCTTTTGTGTTTATTTCTTGATTTACTTAAAGTATCTAATTTCCATTGCGTATCTATGTCGTTTGGTTAATCATTGGATACTCACTTGGAATATCCATCATTTGAACCACAACATCTAAATATGCTTTTACTTCCAATTATTTGTCGTCATCTTCTATTGTATTATTTACTAGGTCAGAATTCATTCCTTTTCCTTCAACTTAGAATATTACATCTAAAGAATACATTATTTCCTTCATGATAATTTCTTCAAATATATTTTTCCATGACTTCTTATAATTCTTTAGTTTATTAATTTGAGTTAGTAGACTTTGACTATGATTTCTTAGATGTAAGAGTTAGTTAGTTTTTGATTCATCAACATTAGTTTTAGTGTTTAGACATTTCACATGTTCATCTTTTATACCTTTTATTTGTTTTAATAACCTATAATCAAGGTCTTTTAAGTGAAATTTTCTTCTTCCTTCTTTGATAGACTCTCACTAAAATTCCTCTCTAGAGATTCCTTTTCTTGTTCTAATTTTTATTTTGCAGCCTTGACATTCTTGACTTTTGTGAGTAATTTTTTACTATAGTCCCTTAGACTAAAAATTTCTTCACTATTTTCTATTGATACTTCATAACAGTGAGATTTATGATCTTTATCGTTTCTTTTATGATGCCTTATTTTTTTAATGAAATTATACAACCTCTTCTTTTAATTTTTTAATTTGTGTATGTGGATGACTTGGATATTCTTCCAACCTAAATAATTTCCTACATGTTGGAAAAGGTATTCTATGATTTTTAAAAATCATTGAATACCCATGTTCTATTCAAATCAATTGACACCTCATCCGAAACATAGAAGTATATATGGAATCTATAGTTTTTTTTGTTCATTTGCAAATAAGACTCGATTTTGCCAAATCTTCGGGTTTGATGGTAACCCTTTTCACTTTTTTTATTAATCTTTATTAGTCCTTCAAAACTAATTTGTTTCCTTTAAAATCCTTAATTTCCCCTTTTTAAATAAAATACCTCATATTCCCAATTTTAAAATATTATTTTAATAAGTTGAATTCTTTTGTATTCCACTTGTAATATTTTATAGAAAATGGTGTAACCCAACCCAATGGCCCACGGTTTTTATGCGTTCGTGTGTAATAACGTGTCAACAAAATATATTTGGTTTCCTTGCGTGGAGATCGTCTTTGGGATTTTTCACAGTGGGTGGCAGTTGTGAGTTTGATTCACCATTTAATGGTGTGTCCTCACGCCTCGGTCTTGTTACCACTTGTTCTTTGTGCCAAACCACCGAACCTTGTGGGTTATTCTGGACTGTTCTTTCATGCTGAGAATGTTCGTGAGGGTTTCCTGGGTTTTCTCTGTGGAACGTTGTCTTGTTTGCAATGGTGAGTATTGGTTGCCTTCCGTTGATGATGGTGCACGAACTCTCCTCTGCCTGGTTTGCCTCTGAACTTATGGGAAATGCTGCCCGAATGCTGTTGTCGCTCGGCTCTGAAATCTGGGTTCGAACCTCGTAAGTCCTGTTGGTTATTCTCCTTATGCATGTGCGTGTTCTGTAAGCAATTTCCAGTGGTTTGTGCTCATTGTAGTTTGCTTATTATCTGCGAATATAAATGTATGGTTCATTTAGGGTTTCCTTTAGACATTTCTCTCATTTTATAATGGTTCTGGATATGCGTTGCTGTTTAATTTTTCTTTCCAAGCTCCTGCTGTTTCTTGGCCCAACTCTGGGTTCAATCCTCACGCTTTCTGTTACTCTAGGTTTTCATTTTGTGGGCACTGGTGTTTGTCCTGAGCACAGGATCACATTGGCAGTTGTTCATCGACTAGAACAGGTATTAAATCTCCTCCCTGGTTCAATTCTGTCCTGCTTCTTTTATTATGACTTACCCTCATGGCCCCTTTGGTCTCCAGTTATGTAACTTGTCCAGGACGTTGCTGTGGCTAAACTTTGACTCGGCTTACTCAAGTAATTTTAAGTTTTTTTTTATCCTCTACTTGTAGTAGTTTATTTCCTTGAAGGGTCTTCCCTTTATGCGCTTGTAACTCGGTTTGTTGTTTGTTGGTTATAGGTCATTGGTGGCAGCCTGAGTACGCGAGTCCTCCAATCTCTATTAACACAGTGAATTGGTTCTCGGTAGGCCTGAATCCTCAAATTTTTCGGTTTATCTCTTCGAACGGTTGGTGACCACGGTCGCTGTAGGATTGTCTGTGGTTTTTGGTCGTTGTATGAAATTTGTTCTTGTTGTGTCTTTCTCTGTCGATATTGTGTAAGGGTTGATAAGTGGGAATGTCGTTGTTGTTATGGGTTAACCCTCGTCCAGGGTTTTAATTGTGACGCCACTTCAGTCATACGCTTAATATTATTTTCTTTGTGGAAATGGGATCTTTCGTATGTACATGTATTGTATTTGACAATTATAAATAGGAATGCTTATCAATGACTTTCGATCTTTTTTCAATGGAATTTACAAATTTTACACAGCAAGGTTACCTCTGTTCTGTGGTCGCTTTCTGGGTACAAATGTTTGCCCGTGATTGTCTCCTGTGTACAATTACTCGTTTCAGACTTCGGTTATTTAGTCCTCTTGGTCCTTTGCTTGACTGTGTGCGGAAACACGTCCAATATTTGGAGATAAATTGTATGCTCGTGTTCAGGATATAGAACAGTAAATTACAGAGACATTCTCGAGTTGTTAATTTATCAAACTCTAATGAAAAATTAATATTAGAGTGAACAGTAGAAATGTATACAGATGGATAATAGTTTTGAATGTTATCTTCTTGTATCTTGTTCGTTTTTATTTCTCTTCTTCTGCAATTGCTGAACCCCTTTTCTCTGTTACATTTTGGCTTTTATGCCGTTCCATTTCAGTTGATTTTGCAGTTAATCAAACTGTCATAGAATTTAGTTACAAAAATATCTTGTTATCGTTAATAACCATATTTTCCTCACATTACAATATTTGTATGAACAGTTTGTCATTTCTCTCCTAATTCAACGAACTATTCCCTAACTAATGTTCGAGCTACAGTAATTCTAGTTATTTAATTAAATATGCCTAAATTCACCAACTCTGTAAAAACAAGTTAAAAGAAAAACTATCTCATGAAAATGTAAAAATAAATAATCGAGTTGATCATTAACCTGCAAACCTGGTTGAGACTTGCCGAGTTACGGCAAGCTGGATGCTCCTGCATCAGGCTCCCAGGGTAAAAAGTGATCATGACTTGGGTCCATGAGCTCCTCGACCGAAGTTCTTGTTTTCCCAATCTGCCTGGCATCAAGCCATGAGCTGTCGCCAATTGGATGGTTCTTCCACTTGACCAGGTACTGTAAGTAATTTTTCCGCTGAGTATGTCTAGCTACCTGAGTTTCGAGGATGCCTTCAATCTCAGGAGGTTGAACATAAGGCATCTGTCTTTTCCAAGTTTCTCTGTCTTCCTGGGTATTCCGTGTGGATTGTCTGGGTCCATCTTTTTTTTCCTCCGTGGGGTCGTCTGTGTACAGGAACAGATTTGCTACAGTAAAGATAGGTGAAATGCCTATTCCGGGTGGAAATTGTATCTCGTAGGAATTTGCCGAAAATTTTCATAAAACATTACAAGGTCCTACCTTTTTGCACTTCATTTTATTGTATGTACCCTTAGGGAAATGTTCCTTATGTAAGTATGCAAGGACTTCATCCCCCACTTCAAACTGAACTACCCTCCTCTTTAGATCTGCATGTTGTTTATATTTTAAGCTGTTGTCCTGTAATTTTACCTTCACCTGTTCATGTAAGTCTTTCATTGCGTTAGCAAAATCCTCTCTATCCGCACTCCATCGTTCTTGTAAGCCAAGATCCCAAAGCTCATGCACTCCGCGAGGGTGCATACCATATAGGATCTGAAAGGGAGTGAGACCTATGCTACGATTGGGTGAGTTGTTGTAGGCGAACTACACTTGCGCTAGCACCTGATCCCACATTCGTGAATTCTCCCCGACTAAGCTGCGTAACAGGTTTCCCAAACTCCTGTTCACAACTTCTGTCTGCCCATCGGTTTGCGGGTGATATGCAGAACTGTAGCTTAAGTGGGTGTTCATTTTTTTCCATAAGGTACGCCAAAAGTGTCCCGTCAAGTTCACGTCCCTGTCTGAAAGGATGGTTTTTGGTAATCCATGTAACCTGACAATCTCATTAAAAAACAAGTGGGCCACGTGAGTGGCATCACTAGTTTTCCGGCAAGGTATAAAATGTGCCATTTTTTAGAACCGGTCCACCACTACCATTACTAAATCATATCCTCTCTGTGTTTTTGGCAGTCCTAAAACAAAATCTAGACTAACAGAATCCCATGGCCTGCTTGGAACAAGTAATGGTGTATATAGTCCTGTATTCTGGCTGTGCCCCTTCGCTAATTGGCACACCTTACACTTAGTCACAAAACGTTATACGTCTCATCGCATTCTTGGCCAAAAATAGAAATGAATACGTTGTTCTAGGGTCTTATCTATACCGAAGTGTCTAGCCAAACCCCCACTGTGTTTTTTGCGAATAATATTCTCTCTAATTGAATAGTTGGGTATACACAGTTGTCCTCCTTTAAACATAAACTTTTCCTATATATTATAATCCAACCAAGGACTGTTACCCCTTATCAAAGGGTTCTGGCACGCCTCATAGGCTTCACTGAAATATGCATCACTTTAGTAAAGGTCCCGTAAATGTTCAAAACCCAACACCTGTACAACGCTCTCCTGCAAAAGTAGAGCCTTTCTACTTAATGCGTCGGCCACCTTGTTTGCTTGCCCGCTAATGTGCTTGAGCACGAATTTAAAACTCTGTAAACACTCCACCCATTTGGCATGTTTATGGTTGAGTTTGTGTTATTGCATCACATATTGTAGTGCAGAATTATCCGAGAACAACACAAATTCATTCCCTAGTAAATAATGCCTCCAGTGCCTTAAGGCCTGTGCAACTGCATAAAATTCTTTGTCATATCAGGAGTACTTCTGTCTACTCTCATTCAGCTTTTCGCTGAAAAATTCCACAGATCTGTCCTCCTGACTGAGTACAGCCCCGAACGCTATCCCGCTAGCGTCACAACGTACTTGAAACAATTTCTGAAAATCTGGTAGCCTGAGGATCGACCTTTTAGTAATATTTCTTTTCAATAACTGAAAACTTTTCTCTACTGCTTCCATCCACCGAAAAGGTTGGCTGGCCTTTTTAATGGTCTCCAGCATAGGTGCACAAATCCCACTGAAGTTCTTAATAAACTTCCTATAGAAACTTTCCAACCCGTGGAAACTACGTACCTAAAATAAATTTTTCGGAGAGGGCCAATTTACTATTTCTGCTACCTTCTCCGGATCCATCTTCAGTTCGTTTTCTGCTATCACAAATCCCAATAAATTAATTCCCTCTGCAGAAAAGTATGTTTCTTCAAGTTTATCAGTAGTTTGTTCTGCTGTAGTTTCTCCAACAGTTTGCGCACATGTCAAAAGTGTTCTTCTTTCATCCTGCTGAAAATAAGGATGTCCTCTAAATAAACTATCACCAATTTCCCAATATATCCTTTCAACATCTCATTCATTAGCCTCATGAATGTTTCGAGCACATCTCAACCCAAATGGCATGACCAGCCACTCATACAGTCCCTCATTTGTTTTAAAGGTCGTTTTCCACTCATCCCCCTCCCGTATGCGAAGCTGATCATACCCGCTTTTCAAATCTATTTTGGAGAAGTAAGTCACCCCACTTAAACAGTCCATCATATCATCCGTACGCGGTAACGGAAATCTGTACCAGATGGTGATTTTATTGATGGCCCTTGAGTCTGCGCACATCCGCCATTCTCCTCCCTTCTTGGGGGCGAGGATTGTTGGCAAAGCACATGGGCTCAAGCTTTCCCTTATTAAACCTTTGTCCAACAGTTCTTGCACCTGTTTCCTGATTTCCTCATTATCCTTGGGGCTCATTCGGTAGGCTGCTTTATTTGGTAAGCTGGCTCCGGGTATAAAATCAATGTGGTGACTAATACTCCGCTTGTGGGGCAACTTGTCTGGCATTTCATCCACTATTATATCTGTAAATTCTTCCAACATTTGTTGTATCTCTATCGGCAAATCTGTTATTTCTGTGTGTAAGAGAACTGTCCTTGTTTTCTTGACTATAGCATAACCTATTTCGCTACCCTCTACCTGTTTTAAAAACTCCTTTCCATTCACTAACAATGCTTTGGGTTCACTTGTTTCAGCTGCTCCTTCCTCTTCCTTGATAGGTACAAGGGTATGTCTGACCCCATCTTTCTCGAATTTATAACAATTCATCACTCCATCTTGTGTTACCTTCCTATCATATTGCCAAGGCCTGCCTAGCAATATGTGACATACGTCCATTGGCATGATGTCGCATATAATTTTATCCTTATACCTGCCTATCTGAAACTCAACCTCGCTTTGCTCGTCCACTAGCAATTGGTGCCCCTTTTGTAACCATGAAACTCTATATGGAATCGGATGCTTTAAATGCTTCAGTCCCAGCTTTTCCACCATTTCTGTGGATACCAAATTGTGAATACTTCCACTGTCAATTATCATCCTACAACACTTACCCTGTGATTTGCAAATCGTCCTGAGTAGATCTTTCCGTTGCGTCTGTTCGGTACTCTCGTTGACTGGTTTCAATAGTACCTTATGCAGCACCAAAGCTTCTCCCGTCTCTGGGGCATTCTCTGCCTCTTGAGTGAGTGCTATTGTTTCCTCCGGTTGCGCCACATCCGCACCCCGCTGTCTAGCTGAATCTACTTCTGGACACTCAAACGAGCGATGCACCCACTTGTGGCATCTATAGCATTGATAACCAGCCCCTCCTCCTCGTCCATTTCCTCTGCCACACTGGGACGATCTGCCACCTCTCATACTATCTCCTTTTTTTGTTGTTCCCGAAGTTTTCAAACTGCTGGCTTCCTCACTGTTGCTAACAATCTGGCCCCTTCCATAGGACTGGCCTTTCCCTCTATCGGATCCTCGCCCTCTCTGGGCATTCTGTCTTCGGGTAATTTTCTCTTCCGCTTTTACTATGCTCTGGTATGCCTCCTCAGTATTATTTGGAGACAAAATACTTATTTCATCTAGAATTTCCATTCACAGTCCATTAACATACCTGGCTATCCTTTCTGCAGTATCTTCTGTATATCTGGCTCACAAATTCACTCGGTAGAATTCCTCTGTGTACTCCTTTACAGTCAATCCTCTCTGCCTTAAGTTCTGTACCTGTCTATGTAATGCAATTTGATAGTCCCTTGGCAGAAACCTGCCCTTCAACTTGGTCACCATTCTTGACCAAGTTTTAATCGGTGCTTTATTCAACCTCTTCCTCTCATTCTGGACACTATCCCACCACAAAGCTGCATGTCCTTTCATCTTCGTGGCTATGAATTTGACTCTACAGTCTTCACTAACTTCCTCGCACTCAAAATACTTGTCCATCTCACTAATCCAATCCAACACAACATCAATAGACAAACTACCATCGTACGTCGGGAGTTTTGTTTTAGGTCTACTGTTTGATAGTAAAACAAAATTCAGCAATTTCACCTCTGTTGTTTCACCCTCAGGACCATCTGCTGCCAATTCTACTTCCTCTTCACTTACATCGCCCATTTCTGGATCTCTTCGCATACCTGCCTCTACTGCTTCCAAACGAGCAGTAAGAACTTTGAGTTCTTCTCGTAATTCTTCATCTACCATTCTATGAGCACCTCGGCCTCGTCCTCGTCGTCCTATGTCCATTTTTCTCAATCTACTCAACTATTCTCTTATACCACTCTGGTGTAACCCAACCCAATGGCCCACGGTTTTTACGCATCCGTTTGTAATGACGTGTCAACAAAATATCTTTGGTTTCCTTGCGTGGAGATCGTTTGCGGGATTTTTCACAGTGGGTGGCAGTTGTGAGTTTAATTTGGCATTTAATGGTCTGTCCTCACGCCTCGATCCTATTACCACTTGTTCTTTTTGCCAAACCACCGATCCTTGTGGGTTATTCTGGACTGTTCTTTCACGTTGAGAATGTTCGTGAGGGTTTCCTGGTTTTGCTTTGTGGAACGTTGTCTTGTTTGCAATGGTGAGTATTGGTTGCCTTCTGTTGATGATGGTGCGTGAACTCTCCTCCGCTCAGTTTGCCTGTGAACTTATGGGAAATGTTGCCCGAATGCTGTTGTTGCTCGGCTCTGAAATGTGGGTTCAAACCTGGTAAGTCCTGTTGGTTATTCTCCTTATGCATGCGCGTGTTCTGTAAGCAATTTCTAGTGGTTTGTGCTCATTGTAGTTTGCTTATTGTCTGCAAATATACATGTATGGTTCGGTCAGGGTTTCCTCTAGACATTTCTCTCATTTTATAATGGTTATGGATATGCATTGCGGTTTAATTTTTCTTTCCGAGCTCCTGTTGTTTCTTGGCCCGACTGTGGGTTCAATCGTCACGCTTTCTGCTACTCTGGGTTTTCATTTTGTGGGCATTGGTGTTTTTCCTGAGCACATGATCACATTGGCGGTTGTTCATTGACTGGAACACGTATTAACTCTCATCCCTGCTTCAATTCAATCCTGCTTCTTTTACTATGACTTACCCTCCTGGCCCCTTTGGTCTCTAGTTATGTAACTTGTCCGGGACGTTGTTGTGGCTAAACATTGACTCGGCTTACTCAGGTAATTTTAATGTTTTTTTTATCCTCTACTTGTAGTAGTTTATTTCCTTGAAGGGTCTTCCCTTTATACGCCTGTAACTCGGTCTGTTGTTTGCTAGTTACAAGTCATTGGTGGCGGCCTGAGTACGCGGGTCCTCCAATCTCTATTAACACAGTGAACTGGTTCTCGGTAGGCCTGAATCCTCAAATTTTTCGGTTTATCTCTTTGAACGATTGGTGACCACGGTCGCTGTAGGATTGTCTGTGGTTTTTGGTCATTGTATGAAATTTGTTCTTGCTTTGTCTTTCTCTGTCGATATTGTGTAAGGGTTGATAAGTGGGAAGGTTGTTGTTGTTATGGTTGAACCCTTGTCTAGGGATTTAATTGTGACGCCACTTCAGTCATACGCTTAATATTATTTTGTCTGTGGAAATGGGATCTTTCATATGCACATGTATTGTATTTGACAATGATAAATAGGAATGCTTATCAATGACTTTCGATTTTTTTCAATGGAATTTACAAATTTTACACAGCAAGGTTACCTCTATTCTGTGGTTGCTTTCTGGGTACAAATGTTTGCCCATGATTGTCTCCTGTGTACAATTACTCATTTCGGACTTCGGTTATTTAGTCCTCTTGGTCCTTTTCTTGACTTTGTGTGGAAACACGTCCAATATTTGGAGATAAATTGTATGCTCGTGTTCAAGATATAGAACAGTAAATTACACAGACATTCTCGAGTTGTTACTTTATCAAACTGTAATGAAAAATTAATATTAGAATGAACAGTAGAAATGTATACAGATGGACAATAGTTTTGAATGCTATCTGCTTGTATCCTGTTCATTTTTATTTCTCTTCTTCTGCAATTACTGAACCCCTTTTCTCTGTTACATTTTGGCTTTTATGCCCTTCCATTTCAGTTGATTTTGTAGTTAATCAAACTGTCATAGAATTTAGTTACAAAAATATCTTGTTATCGTTAATAACCGTATTTGCCTCACATTACAAGATTTGTATGAACAATTTGTCATTTCTCTCCTAATTCAACGAACTATTCCCTAACTAATGTTCGAGCTACAATAATTCTAGTTATTTAATTAAATACGTCGGAATTCACCAAATCTGTAAAAACAAGTTAAAAGAAAAACTATCTCATGAAAATGTAAAAATAAATAATCTAGTTGATCAATAACCTGCAAACCTGGTTGAGACTTTGCCCAGTTACGGTAAGCTGGATGCTCCTACATCAGAAAATATAAACTAATTGTGTTGACTTTTCAAGGTAATAACCATTTTGTTTTTGTTATACGTATACTAATTGCGCTCTTTAAATGGTGTGTTTAATTGAAGCCCTTTCACGCAAGTCATGATCATGTAGTTTTAGTGTTATTTTTCTTTTTAAACGAACCCTTATTTTATCAATTAATTCAATGTGTAATGATATGGATATCGTAATACAAGGTGAAATGGTGGTGGTTCCGTCTGATAAATATCTAATTATTACGTGTGCCATGACGTTTTAGTTGATCATCATTCTAAGTGTACGGACAATGATAGGGATTAAGGTGGAGGTGGTTAAATAATGGTAGGTTTGGTGATTTGGGCGGATATTGGTGGCCACCCTCCTATTCCACCTAGAAATCCAATCAGTTTCATCATTTTCCTTTATTATAAAACAATTTACTATTTTTAACGATATTTTGGGTCTTGAACTTCCAATGTTTTTTGACCCGTAAACGACGTTTTGTTGAGGTCCATATCCATAGTGAGGCGTGTGTCGTAAATTGTAAAGTGATCATATAGAAGGTATCATATGTGCGAAGGAGAGATCATATGACCAAGTTACTACTTCATGAAGTTACTTGCCCAACTAACCCCAAAGCCGCCAACAAACTCTTGCCATTCCATCTCCTAGGGTTAGGTTTTTGGTTGTTTAGGGTTTCCCCTTTTTGTTAAATAATATAAAGTTCCTTTAGACTTATTGTAATACAGTTCATAGGCATGTAGCTGCCACATATCTTCTCATAGATAATTCCATTATTCTTGTAAGAATCTTTCAGTTCTTTGATATTAATGAAATGAAGATTTATTTCTCCTCCATTTGTGTGTTTATGTTTATATCGGTATTCTGATACATTCATACATAAGTTTGGATAACTGGGTGGATTATGTATCGATGAAGGTTGAAAAAATAGGATGGAATAGCGTGGCAATGCTACATGAACAATGAGTGAGGGTGTACACGATTGGGTGTCATATGTCTGTAGATCAATGTTGTTGTAGTGGCATTGAACAATGGATGGAAAGGATCAGTTTATTGTTGCGAGATTGCATACAGTGGTGTGTTGAAAGAAGGATGAGATCTATTGGCCATGTGGGAAATGAAAGCAATAACTCTTGGGCTCCAGTGGGAGTGGACAACTTTGAACAATGGTTAATGTGTAGCTGAGTTGCAGCAAAAAGTTTCTCTGCGGCTATGTGACATACATATATATATATATATATATATATATTATAATATATATATATTTATTATATAATATATATATATAATAATTATTCTTGTTTTTTTCTTTTTTATTTTTTATTGATTAAAATATAATTTGGTTCGATGTTCTTTTTTTAATTTTAATTAGTAATAAAATATCTATTTTTCCTATAACATATTTTTTATCCAATATATAATCTTTTCCTTCTTTATTTCTATCCTTTTCTTAATAATATTATTATTTTGGGTTTTAAGTTCTTAGTATATATATTATATATATAATTAATATATAATATAATTATATAACTATTATAATTATACGTATATTATGAAGCCAAAGGCTTGAATGATGAAATTGGCATAATGGAGAAACTCCAAAATCTTGTAGTGAAACACTTCAACGGAAATAAGGTTAATGAATTTCAGTGGCCAAGTGCCTATATGGGACTAACTTTGTGCAGTGGTTGAGTGGTGAGAGGATCAAACAACTCTCATACCAATGTTACAAACAAACTTCATATAATTAAAAAACTGATCTAATACCAATGTTATGAACAAATTTGCATAGTCAAAGGAATTCTATTACACCAATGTTATGAACAAAGTTTATATACTTGGAGAAATTCTATAATAAGAGTGTAACGAACAAAGTTCATATTGTATAATAATATTCATCACACTTGGTACACAAAGACAAACAAATCCATTGTAGGACAAGTAATTGTATATAATAATATGTTAATACAAGTGATATTACAAATGATGGTAATGGCCTACTTATATATATAGGAAGCTACCTCTTCACAAATGGTCATGTCCTTAGCAGTATGCATCTTCACTACTAATTGCTAGTTAATTAATTATTATTTATAATTAATAACATATAGATATAATATATATATATATAATATTTATATATTATATATATATATATATATATATATATGATATTCATAACATACATCTAGATAATTGTGGACGAAGATTGATATGATTCAAACAAAATTTATAACCTATAACCTCAAAATTAAATGAAATATTCCCTATCATATCCTTTTGATTGAAGCTAGGCTTTCCCCTTGTTGTACCTCAGAAGAAAACCTCTAGATGAGGAGAGATCAATGCCTAAGACATTTATTAAGAACAATGAGGAAATAAGTTTGTTGTCACATTGTTTAAAACCCCATAAATTATAATTATATAGATAGTGTTTCTTAGTCTTCTATGGGAAAAATAATATTTCAAAGTGGCCTTCTATTGTTGAATACAATTTTAATGGTAATATAGTGAGAAAAGATAATGGAAAGTGTTTAACAATAGGCTTCTTAGTGCAAAATATTTTGTTATTAACATTAGAAGAAATATGTAGTAAATATGGAATGAAATATAGAAAAGAGGAGCACATAATGAAGGTCCTTTTAACTTTAACAGATAGGAATCAAATTCTGAAGAACTGTAAATTTGAAGGCCAACAACTTCATTCCCTTTCTTCTATAAAAGAAAAACATAAGATGAAAGATAATAGGAAACACATATCATACTCAACAGGTGTCTCAAATCACCTTGAAATCTTTATTCACATCCACATAAAGATTGAGAATACAAGTAGTCTTTGCTTTTGAGTTCCAAAACTTGAAACCTTGATTTTTCCTTCCAAATTGATTTTTATACAAAATTCCAAGAAGGGAGAGTTATGAATATGTTTACTACCAAAACTGCTAATTGCCTAAACTACTTTGAAATTTCTTGTTGTTTTCAACATTTCATTCTTAAAAGAAGAAAAAATAAACACGTCATTTCATAAATATTGAAAAGGATTGTTACACGACACCTGGCATCGGTTAACCAAGTAAGCTCGGAGTCTGGTGTACTTAAAGGTCCATATTCTTTGCTTGTTGATGTTGGTGACAGCCATTCTCTGCATTTTTTCCAAATAGTTTTGTTTGAACCTGGACCCTTAACAAACATAGTATGTGTCATTCTATAATTTGTAATCCTATTGTACGTTGGCTTGTTAATAAAAAGGGTTCTCATTAACGAGAATAGACAGTAATATCTATGCAAATAGTTCACAATTTTTGCTCCATTAAGCACTACTATTCTCTCATTAGTATAACTAACTTTTCTCTTGGCCTCCATGAGTGAAGTCTCATAGGTCTCCTAGGGTAATAAATTTCCCTAATGGTCCCAACATGAAGGCAAACATGGTCTAGTTCTCTTATCAAAATTAGTATTGAATTTAATCACAAATACTTTAACCTCTGTCCATTTTGTCTAAGAAGAAGAGAAATTAAACCCAGAAGTGAGTTTTTATCATGGAATCTGAGAAAGAAGCTTACCTAAGACCATGAGAGGCAGCATTGCATTGTGGAGTTTAGCTGCAATGAAACTCTAGAATCCCTTCTACCACAAAAAGGAAAACTATCGAAATCGAAATTAACCAGGAATTGTTAAAGTTGAAAAATAAAAAAAATTAGGGATAATGAAAGGTCTAACCAAGAAATGATAATTACCCTTTATCGTCGATAAGTACCAAGTCTTTGTTTCACATGCATAATGTGCTAGTCTAGCTTGCTTAGATGCAATCCATATGACAGACATGGCACATATTACGTGAACCATAATTAGATGCATTATCATCTAATTTTTTTTGCATGCACCATGGTCTTATTCCAACTTAAAATAGATATACCATCTAGTATTGAATTTCATCACTGCTTTTTAAGAAGTTAATTAGTTGTGTAATGGTTACAGAAGTGACTATGCTAAGATGTGATAAACATGTATGTTTGGATCTCTGAGTTTTTATTAATAAATCTATTTATTTTATGTTGGAAATTTCATTCGCTCACAACAGAGAAGAGGATGAAACTTGCCAGAATCTGAGAGGAATAAGATTCATCATGATTTTTCTTAAATATGTATATATATATGTGTGTGTGTGTGTCTGTGTGTGTGTGTGTGTACGGCATCTTGGTGAGAGATAAAGACTAGGAATAAAATCATTGCAAGGAAAATGCATGCTTTTAGCTTTAAGGAAAAACAAGTGGAAAAGCCTAGGCCAAGGGGACACAAAACCTCTGAAGGAAGGATGCTACTAAGGGAAAAAATCTATGAACATGATAATGTTAAATAAGAATTATCAAGGCTGAGTAGTGGTTACTCATGTTGGCAAGTGATCATAACTCGGGGGGAATCAGAGGATTCAAGATTAGTAGGTGTGGTGCAGTCAACCAATGTTTTTCCATTCTAGAGTGTATTGGTCAGAAATTTTGAACTATACTTTGGATAATAGATTTTATTATGCGCATGTAGAAGATTAGTTACCAACTATAGTTAAATTAATTATCTAAGTTGCGTAGTTATCAATAGTATGTGTGTAGCATGTTGAACACAAGGTGTATAAGTTTATAAAAGGTTGGAATGGAAAACTATATATTATAGCTTTATCGAATGCATATAGACAAATTAGTTCACCACTGAAGTTGAGTAGATAAAAATAACTGCATGAATGTAATTTTATAATTGTATCTAAAATAAACTATTTATTGGTATTTTGAAATATCCCAGCTGAAAACATGGAGGAAGTTGTGTGTACCATGAGTCAAGTAGATACATAAAATGCATGACACACAAGTTTGCCAGTGCTTGGAATAGAAAACTAAGCCTTTAAACTTTTGAATACTTTTATGAGAATGAATTTAGGTAGTTAGTCCTATTTTATTTGTAGAATACGTTGTTGGACACTTGTATAAACTCGATTGGGAAAGGGGAAAATAGACCTACAAGAGTTGGTTAAAAATCCATTCCATGATTTGCATGTGAGAGAAGGGCATTATATAAGAAAGCTATTTTGGCCATGAGGAAATAGACTTTTCTATTTTTTAGCACTCACAAAAATGCAAAGGTAAATCTAAGATAAGTTATGTCTGCCTACGGACCCACAACGTAGCTAATATGTTACTATAAGGTCATCTGCTTACTAAGAGATTAAAATAATTTTGAAGGATGATTATTGTAGGCTAGATGGAATGTAAATATGTTGAAATCAAAATACTATTCATTAAACTATAACTATAAAGTAGATATGTGAGAAACATAATAATATTCATTTTCAAGATAATAAAAGCATAAAGAAATTCATAAAGAGACTTAGAAACACTATTGGTTTATATCTAGGAATAGAGTCGTAGTGAAAAAGAATACCATACGTTTTTATGTAAGTAAACAAAATTTTATTTAAGCACGCATGCATATCATTTAGAAGAAATTGGAGGGAACTAGAAGGGCCTATATGGTACTCTTTAGAGAATCACATTAATAAGAAGAAATGCACAAACTTGATATCTAGTAACTTCAAGGCATATGAATTATGCATGTACCCAAAACTATGTATGCATACAGTAATTGACTGATACCATACATTCACAATCCCTCAAGTAGCCATAAGCCATTCTCTCATACAAAGGTTTGTCTAGAAGAATCAGATGAGAACTAAAAGAAGTGAGAGAATTTGTTAACCAAAATGGCACTAATGACATCATGATAAATGTTTCATTCATTATTCATGTATAAGAAAATATGTGTACAAAACCAAGGAAACCATGCCAAAATGAAAGGTATTAATAGGCTTGGAAGTATAAACAAACTAATCCAATTTTTCAATAAATTTAAGGAAAGTTAAAATTATACATTGACCATACATCAAAACGTTTTTCACTGTCCTATTCTTACTTCATATCTAAAGGAATGAGAGGGTGTGACCAACATAGCTAGGGTGACTCTGAAAACTCACATACAACCAACAGAGTAGTTGTTCTCACAACAACAAAAACAAAATTAAACTAAAATTTGACTGTAGGCTGTCTTAAGCCTAAGTAGAGGGCACAGGTTGAAACCTCAAGTGCTCAAGCAAGCCGGGGGCATATCCCAGCTTTGCTGATACCTCGATCCTTACAGATATCTACACCTAGAGAGACAATAGAAATGGAAACAAAGAAGTAAGAGACAACCTTAAGAATAACAATAGAAGGACTGAAAACCACCAACTTGTCGACAAGATGGAAATGATTAATTAAACACATTAGATCCACAAATTAGTGGGCTAAACTAGTTGTCTAGGTGCTTACCTGAAACACAAATGAGCATAACCATGAGCAAGACAACATAAATAAAAATATACATGAGACTTATCACAAACCCTACTAGGAGAATAGATTAAGGGTTACATGTCAAGCCATAGGAACCCATAACTGTAATGTAATGCTACTAAGAAAGCCATAGAATATGAGTTAAAAATAATATGAAAAAAAGATAAGAAGAATAGAAATTAAACCCAGAAGTGGGGTTTTCTCTTGGAATCCTAGAAAGAAGCTTACCTAAGACAACGAGAGGCACCATTATGATGTGGAGTTTAGCAGCCATGAAACACTGGAATCCCTTCTACCACTAAAAGGAAAACTATCCAAATTGAAATTAAATAGGAATTGTTACAGTTGACAAGTAAAAAAAATTAAGGTTATTTAAAAGTATAACCAAGGAATGATAATTACCCTTTCTCACCGAGAATCGACAAACCTAAATTGTTGCAGTGGAAACCCACAATTTCTTCATTACATTGCCAAAGGCTGAGCACTGAGCTATGAGACTATGAACTCGGAGAGCAAGAAGTTGTCGCAATTTCCATGGAGAGAGGGCACTCTTACCCTTCTTCAGCTCTGCATGCCACATGGAGAAAAATAGAAAAATAAACGCAAAGGTGGGTAGTCAAAACGAAGTGAGGGTTATAAGGGAGGATCCAGGCCATAGATTGAGTTGTGACTCATATCGAGCTTTGAAACCACCTCAGCAAAGTCAACCCTAGGTACACGTGCCCATGGGATAAATGTGTAGGTTACAGCCATGGTGTATTGAAAGTGTTCACATCTTCCAATGCAAAAAAAATGATGTACTATCCACGCTAGTGCCTCAGGGGGCATGTGGGTACAACAACACATAACGTAGCATTCATAACCATGGGATATGTGTAGAGTGCACGTCCATGAGGTGGAAAAAGACTTTGCAAAAGGGGGTAAGGTAATGTATCTTCATTCTTACCACATGTCACATACCAAACATATATATACATCTATAGTGCTAGCAAGGTGAAAACACCTTTTACCATGGTCCAAGGACAAGCTTACACATTCCCAGAACATAACAAAGATATTATGATTCATCATAGTTACTATGAAAAGTCTAGGAAGATTATTAACACATGACAATATTCTAGAATCCCATAAGTAAGGATTTTTTTAATTTTTTTATATGTGAATTAGGTTCATTACAAATGGTATCGAAGAATAGATCTACTCTGGAGCCTGTAAAGGGGAATCTGCACTAGAGAAGAATGTGCACAAAGAAAGGAATATATAATAATATATATATATATATATATATATATATATATATATATATATTATATATATAATATAAACTAATATTACAATTGCTCTTATCGAGTGTGAATTATGATTTAGGTAAAATCGGAACTTGGATAATTATGGAAGGACCTCCGCCACCTAATACGGGAGAAGAAGAATTATACATGGAATTGGGGGAAGAAGGCAGTACTACCATAACCTCTTAGTTGGTGGAAATGGTAAAGACCCTCAAACTAGAGTTGGTTCAACTTCCTTGGAGTAATGAAAATCTGTTGAAAGCGAGTGAAGAATAGGAGAAGCTAACCAGAGAATGGATAGAGAAGTCTCGTCATAAAAGTGTATACTTGGAAGGTACGAGGAAGATAGGATCCAATAGGTCAAGAAGTGGAGGGGAATTCGATCACAAATCACCAAAGGTGTATAAGAAGCAAAGGAAATACGAACTACGAGGTGAATTTAGAAAGATCAAACCAACATTATTTGATGTGGAGGAGGAGGATGTAGAGGCATGGTTGTTGATTGTGACTAAATATTTTCAAGTATATGAATAGGAAATCTATTTGAAAGCATGATTGGAAATTTATCAGTTGCAGTGTAAAACCACACTGTGGTGGGAAGAGAGAAAACGTGTTCAAACGCTTGAAGAAAAAACAATCTCATGGGAGGAATTTTAGAGCAACTCAAGGCAAGATTCGTCAGTGATATTGATTACGATGAAAGAGATAAGGATATTCATGAGCTAAAGTTTGGGAAACTGGCCATGGATGAACTTGTAAAGAAATTAACCAACTTGTTGTGATATGTACCCTACTTGGAAGAAGCGAAAGCCAAAATTCAACAGTTCTTAAATTGCTTGGCTACCTCTTACAAGGACAGAATTGAGTTTGATAACCCAGAGACCATGGACGAAGTGGTAAGAAAGGCTAGGCTATGTTATCAATAGTTTAAAATTAAAAATGAAGGTGCAAAACCGTGGAGGACCAAAGAAGCCAGAAGAACTGGTGGGGGAGTTAAGAGGCAAAAACCACTATACTTGAGGAATTTTCGTAGAGATCATAAGAGAAGGAAAGGCTTTAGAGGAGAAGTACCCTTTCCAGCTTAGTCCCACAAGGGTTCAACAGTGACATAATAGAACACAAAAGGAAAGGCATCGCCAAAGAGCCGTTAAGTTGTTGGGGATGCGGGGAACCACATATGTTAAGGGGTTGCCCACACAACTTCCAGTCTATGCAAAACAAATAGAGATTTTGTGAGGCCACTACAATAAATGATGTTGTAAGGAACATACCAAGGATCAATGCTACCCTAGAAAATCGACAAGTTGAACATCAGGCCATTATGATGGAAATAGAAGGTAAAATCTTAAACCATATTGTGCCTATTTTAATAGATATGTGGGCTGCTTTAAGTTCTATTAGCCCCCAAATTATAGAAAAATGCAATCCAAAAATAGAAAAATTCATAAATGCATGGCTAGTATAGCTAGCCATAGGAACTAAGCGGAGAATAAATCAATATGTGAAACAATGCCATGTTGATTTTAATGGCTATCCCTGAAAGGTAGAATTGAATCTTCCTCCACTCAGGTCATATGACATATTAGTAGGAATGGATTGGTTAGAACAAAAAGATATTATTATAAATTATTTGGAGAAAATAGTGACATGTGTAGGAATGGATGGGGTCCCTATAATAAATAAGGGAAAAGAGAAATCGGTATTGGTACGACAATTTTCATACTTACAACTAAAAAGAAAAACCAAAAAAAGTTGTCAATTGTATTTAGCACGGGTTGAGGCTAGCACCTAGCTCTCTGAACCAGAGAGGTTGGAAACAATGTCAATTTTCAAGGAATTCCTGGATCTTTTTTGAGATTATATTCGAGGATTACCCCCATATCGAGATATACACTTCATGATAAATCTAGTGCCTGGGGTTGTTTTGGTGTCTAGGACTCTATATCGTATGAGTACTCTAGAATTGTTGAAATTAAAAGTGTAGTTTCAGGAATTACTACAAAAAGGTTACATCATGCCCAGTGTTTCTCCTAGGGGGGATTGGTTCTGTTTTTGAACAAAGAAGGGTAGTACATACAAAATCTGTATAGATTACTGATAATTGAACAAGTTAACAGTGAAAAACAGATACCCCCTACCAAGAATAGATGAGCTATTTCATCAAGTCATAGGGGGCTCAGTATTTTCAAAAATTTATTTGAGAACGAGTTATCATCAATTGCATATTAAAGAGGAAGATATTTAGAAGACGGATTTTAGAACATGGTATGGGCACTATGAGTTCGTGGTGCTACCGTTCCATCTCACCAATGCTTCTGCAATGTTCATGTGTCTCATGAATAACGTTATGCACTAGTATCTGGACCACTTTGTATTAGTATTTATAGATGACATTCTAGTGTACTCCAAAAATGAGGAGGAACTTCAAGAACACTTAAGGTTGTTATTACAAACATTAAGAGAACATAAACTGTATGCAAAAGGCAGTAAGTGCATTTTTTAAAAGCTAAGGTATAGTACATAGGACATGTTATATCTAAAGAGGGGTTAGCAGTAGACCCTGAGAAGATTGCAACCCTTTTGGAATGACCATTACCAAAGGATGTATCTGCAATTCATTCCTTTATGCGAACCATAGGATACTATCACCAATTTTTTGAGTACTTTTCCATGTTGGCATACCCCATCACCTTGTTACAGAAAAAGGAATGAAGTTTGAATGGATGGACCAATATTAGGAAAGATTCGAAAAAATTTAAAAAATGTTGACCACGTCTCTTGTCTTATGGATAGCAGATCCAGATTAGGATTTTGTAGCATCCATGGATGCATGCCTTGAAGTTTTAGGAGGGGTGTTGTTGCAAAACAATGTTGTATTAGCCTATGAATCCCAGAAACTGAAGAAAAATGAGTAGAATTATGCTATGTATGACGTGGAAAGATCTGCACTAATTCATGCGTTAAGAATGTGGAGGCACTATTTGCTAGGTAAAAAATTTTTTTTAATGACTCACCACATGATTCTTAAATATTTTTTTAGTCAATCGGACCTGAATGGGTGATAGGCAAGGTGGTTAGCCTTCCTTAGTGAATTTGAATTTTGAAATCAAGCATATTAAAGGGAAGGAGAACAAGATTAATGATGCATTAAGTTAGTATGCTCATGCTTTAGTCGCACACATGGGACTATGTGTAAGAACCTAGTTTGAGAAACATGTAATGTTAGCTCGTCAACAAGACCCAAAGTACCAATAATTTCATAAAAAAATACAAGCAGGTAAAACAACAAGTTATGTGATCAATCCCCAAGGATTGATCACCTGCCAAGGTATATGGGTCATTCCTAATAGTACCCCTCTCAATCAAATAATTTTGGATGTGAAACATAAGGATCCATATGCAAGTCACCCGGGATACTAGAAAATGATAAAAATTTCACGGAAACAATTTTTTTGGGCCAAAATGAAAAGGAATGTGGATGATTACTTGACAAGGTGCCTGCAATGCTATCGAGTGAAAATAGAACACTAGCGTCCACCAGGTTTGCTCAATTTATTACCTATTCCATAGTGGAAGTGGGAAATGATTTCTATGGATTTCATAACTAGATTACCAAGAACTCGATACTAGCCTGATTCCATTATGGTTGTAGCATATGTACTGAAAAAAGAAACCCCCTTTATCCGTATACAATCCACCTTTGGAACATCACAAATTGCAAATATCTTCATGGAAGATATTTTCAGATTACATGGTATACTGAAAATGATCATATTAGATCAGGGTGCAAAGTTCACTTCAAAATTTTGGAAATCATTGTTTGGAAATTTTGGTACCATACTGAACTTATGTATAGCATATCACTAGCAAACAGACACACAAACCAAAAGAAAGAACCAAGCATTGGAAGACCTGCTTCAAATGTATGTGATGGACAAGCCTGCAAAATGGGAAGACTGTCTGCATTTAGCTGAGTTTTCCTATAACAATAGTTACTGGGCTTCCATTAAAATGAGCCTCTTTTAGGCTATATAAGGCATAAAAGGCCATACCACTCTCACTTGGAGTCAACCATAGGATAGGTTGATCCTTGGACTCGAGCTCTTGGGTGAAATGGAAGAGACAGTGTAAACAATTCAGCAAAATATATTAAAACTGCTCAAGATCATCAAAAACGCTATGCAAATAAGAAAATGACTCTTAAGTAATTTCAGATTAGGGAATATGTGTATTTGAGAATCAAGCTTCACAAGAATACTTTGAGTACTCACAGTTGTGCTAAACTGGCACCGTGGTATAGTGGGCCATTTGAATTATTGGATCGAATAGCTTCAGTAGCATATCAATTAGCTCTACCTGTTGACATTAAAGTACATAATGTATTTTATGTGTCACTATTAAAAAAATATATGCATGAAAACTCTCATATAATTGATTGGCATCTTTTACATGTGGAGCCCAAAGGAAATTTCTTTCCCGAACCACTCCTCATTCTGGAATGGGGGGTAACTATACTAAACAATGAGTGCATTTCTTAGGTTAAAGTTTCGTGGCAGTACTTTACTACTAAGGAAGCAACCTAGTAAAAAGAAGAGGTCATGAAGGCTACCTATCCTAACTTATTTTCTCATGAATAATAACACTGAGGATGGTGTTAAGTTTGAAGGGGGAGATGATGTAACACCTCCCATTTTTAAGAACTTAATTAGTTGTGTAATGGTTATGGAAGTGACTATGCTAGGATGTGATAAACTTCTATGATTGGATACCTAATTTTTTATTAATAAATATATTGATTTTGTGTTGGAAATTTCATTCATTGACACCAGAGTAGAGGATGAAACTTGGTAGAATCTGAGAGGAATCAAATTCATAATGATTTTTCCTAGATATATATATATATATATATATATATGCCATCTTGGTGGGAGATAAAGACCAAGAATAAAAGCACTGCAAAAAGGTAGGCTTTTAGCTTTAAGGAAAAAAGGTGGAAAAGCCTAGGCTAATGGGAAATAGAAACCATGAATGCCAGATACTGCCAAGGGAAAAAATATGTGAACATGATAATGCTAAATAAGCCTTATCAAGGTTGAGTGGTGGTTAATGATGCTGAAAAGTTATCATAGCTCAGGCGGAATCGGAGGATTCAAGGTTGGGAGCTCTGGTGTAGTCACCCATTGTTTTTTCGTTCTGGAGTGTATTGGTAAAAAATTCTGAACTACACTTTGGATATTAGATTGGATTATGTGCATATAGAAGGTTAGGTACGAAGTGTAGTTAAATTAACTATCTAAGTTGTAGAGTTATCAATAGTTTATGGGTAGCATGCTGAATGTATGGTGTATAAGTTTATAAATGGTTGGAATAGGAAATTGTACATTATAGCTTTAATCGAATGCACCCAGACAAATAAGCTAACAAGTGAAGTTGAATAGATAAAAACAAATGCATGCATGTAATTTTATAATTCTATCTAAAAGAAATTGTGCATTTGTATTTTGAAATATCCTAGCTGAAAACATGCAGGATGTTGCGTGAATCATGAGTGAAGTAGATACAAAAAATGCATGACAAAGAAGTTTGCAAGTACTTTGTGTAGGAAACTGTGCCTTTAACTTTTGTATAATTTTCGAAGAATGCATGATCCAGGTGGATATTGGTGGCCACCCGCTAATTCCATGTGGATCCCCTCTAGTGCTTCTTTCAGTTCTTTCAGTTTCCTTAATTATAGCACAATTTACTATTTTTAGCATTTTTTCAGGTCCTAAACTTCCGGAGCCGTTTTGAGGCCCTAAACGACTTTTTTGGGAAATCTATCGCCAGCAATTTTTCTGCCTAAAAATCATTATTTCCACCTAAAAATAATTTTTTTCGTTGTAGTCCTCGGAGAGATCTTTCCAACGGACTATCATGCGCGTCAAACAGAGATAAGACGACCAATTCGCGACCCCGAGAAGTTGATGTACCAACTTACCCAAAAACAGGGCCCACAATTCGGCGTTTCATCTTCCAGGGTTAGGTTTTGGAATGTGAAGGGTTTTTCCATTGTTTCTCAACAATAAATAGGCCTTCGAGCCTCATTGTAACACAGTTCAGAGGCATGTAGCCATACATCTCTTCTTAGAGATAAGCTACCATTGCCCTAGCTGGTTTATCTTTATTTCCGATTGTAAGCATATTTCAATATTTTCCATTAATGAAATGAAGTATTATTTCCACTGCATCTCTTTATTTATGGTTATCGCATCTCTGTATTTATGGTTATCTCTGTAATCTATTACGTTCTTGTTTAAATTCAGATCAGTGGTATCAGAGTGGTCTGCTTTGTCTCTGTTTTTCTTTGCATGTCCCCAACGAGGTCGGGATATAAGGAGTTAGGGCTTGAACTGGTCGAACCTTTGCAAGACCAACCTCGCAAATCCCAATGACCTCCCATGGCAGATGAGAAGAAAGACGAGGGGGTAGGAGATCCTATAAAAATTTTACTCGAAGAAGCCCTCGAGCGGCGAAGGAACGCGATGATGGATAGCTTTGCGCGGATCCTTCAGCGGCTACCGAGAGGTGATGCATCGGCTTCCAGCAGCTACTCTGGAAATGCCACGCCCTTTAAGGTACAAGTGAATTTTGAAATCCCCATCTTCGAGGGTAAAATAGACGCAGATGCGGTAGATAAATGGTTAAATATGCTAGAGGGTTATTTTTCTGTTCATGAATTTTCAAGTCGGGAAAATATTTTTTTCGCTCTTCTCAAAGCAGCCCCC